>CABFOS010075999.1:0-16743 GCA_900660315.1 Diretmoides pauciradiatus | reverse complement strand
AAAAAAAAAGCAAAAAGCAGTACTGGTACTAATAACTGACTATAATAACTGGCTTTGCACTCTTGAAACTGATGCATTTTCCCCCTGGCTATATCTAGCTTTTTAGTAAAAGTCTTGAGATGGTATCCATGCAACATGCAACATTTCATTCAGTGTTGGAGAGTTATATTTAATGCATTTATTACAAACCTTCATCTTTGGCTGATCTTTCTTTCCTCCTACGTGCTCTTTCAATGTTGTCCTTATTTGTGAAGCGCATGTAGCATTGTCTGTGATATCCTGCATTGCATGGCATGCCAGGAACATCTTGCTCTTCATTTAGGCCTATATTAAAAGTAGAAATAGCTTTTTCTGCAATGCCACTTTCTGTTGTGTTAAGGGTCACCCATTGTCTAGCACATAGCACAAATTTGGCCCAACTTTTATGTGAAAATGTAGTTAATGAGGTGTTTGCATCAGATGAGACATGCATGCAGCACTCCATCTTTCCACACACTGCATGTGCAGGAGTGAACGTGAGCTGGCTTCTGCAGTTCTTCTTCTGCAGATGTTTATTTTTTTGACAGGATGCACGCAGGTGATAGAAGAAGGATGACCACATACCAGAGGATGCTGGCCTCTAGTGGGGCAATGATCAATATATAAATCGTGTATTTATTTAAAGTTGTATTAATAGCTTGTGATGTAAGAGAAACTCCGGTAATATTACAGTAGGCTACAGTTTACAAAGTACATGTTCCATGCAATTGACTATCAAAAGGATAACCACCCAAGATAAGTCGTCTTAAGTAATCAATTCCTCGTCATTTAGTGACCATTATACTATGCTAATACCATAGTATTGACGAGGAATTGATTACTTAGGGCGACTTATCTTGGGTGGTAAGCAATAAAATAAAGGTTATGCATGAGTACTTTTAATTTTAATGATGTGGTATAAATGAGACAGACGGTATGAACAACAATGCAAAATTTATTTAATTGTTTTACATCGTAGGTTAAATACATACACTTTCATGTGATAAACGTTCGTAAGAATACAATCTTTTCACTGGAGTGGAAAAAAGACGAGATTTTCCGGACAAACATCACGCTATTATGCATCCACGCTGTCGCCGGCCGGCCACTATACGTGGATGAATAATCGCGTGAATTTTCGAAACTTAAAAGTAGTCCTACAACGTTAGAAATTAATTGTTTAGAAGCCAACATTATACCTTTAGCATGTTTTTGGGGAAAATATATATCTTATGCTCATTTGAAGTCATGTAAAAGCCGGCTTTTCCATTGTAAACTTCCTGGTTGTCATGGAGACCCTTAGTAGTCCAAAGCATTTGCCTGCTTAAAAATGGCAAAGTTTAGAGGTTCCCGTTCATTAACGCCCACGAGTCAAACCCCAAACATTTGTTCTAGTGCTTCTAAGAATGTTCTCTGTCTACTGTGAAAAAACTGTCTTTCCTCGGAGTGTGGCAATATGAAATAAACAATAAAAACCCTTGGCCCGCCGTCTAAAACGGCTGGCCCTGTTTTATCCCGCGCTATCCCGGCCAGGGGGCGGGGTTTAGCAGTACAAGGGGCGGGGCTTAACAGTACAAGGGGGCGGGGCTTAACAGTACAAGGGGGCGGGAGCCGCGCGTCTCGGAGCACACATACGGGTCCTAGTAGCTGGTTAGCAGCGAGCGTGAAAAAAAACCAACCGTATTTTATTTATTGCCACAAGGCATGAGTGATAACGAGAAAGGTTACGGCGAGCGGGTACGTATGAACTTTGCTTCAGCCTGACTGTTTTCATATCGAGCCACGTTTCCTCTCTTACTTAGTTTAGTAGAGTTGAACCGGGAACGCTTAAACGTCCCGCTGGCTAAGCTAACTAGCTAGCAAGCTAACCGACGTTAGCTAGCTAGCTAGTTCGAATCTCAAATGAATAACCGTCACCGAGTTACCCGTCGTTTGAATGTAACGAGCAAAACGAAGATAACTGTGAAACTCTTCGGTCGTGGTCTAAATGTATATGTATTTTGTGTATGTTTAACGTTAGTAAAGCCCGGCTGGCTCGTAGTCGCTAGCTAGCTTATTGTTAGAAGGCCTCAGTGTGTCCGCCATGTTAGCTGTAGCACCAAGCTAGCAGCCTGCTGAACACGACATGCAGCTAGCGATATGTTGCATAATAGCCTAGCTAGACTGGTTTAGCACCTTAAGGATGCATCAACATGTCTATGTGAAGAAATGATTATTGACGATAAGGAAAACCAGCATCAGTTATCGATTCACTGACGTTAATATCTTACGTTAGCGTCACGTTAGCAGTTAGAGCTGAGTGAACTTTGAATTTGATCCGATATAACCCAGACCAGCAGCGTGTGTCAATCTAAGTCCCTAATGGAGGTGCTGAGCATTTGATGTACAATGGGGGTGGGGGTTTGAGTTTCCATCTCAAGCTTAGTCCAAACAGTCTCAAGATGTCCCTGCGTTTCACTTGCATTTACTTGCCTCTTAACTCGACCATTTGAGGATAACTGGACTAAATACCTTGCGGCAGGAGGCTGCTGGTCCAAAAACAGCATTGACTTCGGACCCCACAACGTGACTTTTCTCCCCTCTCCCCAGAGTACGAGCTCCTGCAACTAGTTTAAAATGTCGTCTGATTGGTTTCGTTTTGTGGAAACGTGTATTTTCTTTTCTTTTCCGGTTCATTGCCGTGGTTTCGTTCTCCATACTAATATCTTGTGGTCAGCTCTTTCTAAATTGATAATTTAGAGGCCGAGCTTGTTATAGCAGTGGTTCTCAATCCTGGTCCTGAAGTACCACAACACTACTGTTTTTTGTATTTTACCAGGTAGGTGATTGTATTAACCTGGAATCACGGGTTAATCGGTCCCTGTTTAGACAACTAGAGTGAAAACAGCAGGGGAGTGGTATTCAAGGACCTGGATGAAGATCCACCAAGTTAAAGGATTTCTGTCACTTATTTTCAGTTTCCCTATGTTAATTAATTAACATAAATCTTAATGTTCATGCGCCCCCACCTTAATAAACAAACAATAGAAGCAGCAGCAAGTATACACCAATGTATATGTGGTGGCGTGTTCGACTGTATGAGTATTTCAGGCAAGTTCGACTTCATTGTAAGTAGAAAACTTATGCGCTCAAGATTTCGCATTTTCACATTCCCACTAAAGGTGCAAGTAAATACAAATTAATAGCAACATCTTGAGGCTGTTCAGGCTCTGACTCATTGATAGTGGATTTTCTGTTAGTGTGGGTTTATTCTTTAATAAACATTGTTGACATATATTTGTAAATGTATACAAATACATAACAGTTATGCCTTTAATTTTTTGTATTATGTGCTCAAACAGTCCCATACATGTCATAAGATCACAGTAACACTTTAAAAGTTGAAATGGGGGTGCAGTTATGATTGTAGTCATATATTCTTCATCCTTTCTTTTTCATAAAGGTTAAGGTTGGACGAAGAAAAATACGGAAGAAGTCTCATGTCCCGTTTATTTTGAATAATATGAAGCTCAGATGTGTGAAGCTGAATTTGTGAATGCATGCTAAAACATGAGGAGGGAAGAAGTATGGGCAGTGTGTGAGATGGGGGTGAAGTAAGAAGAATTAAGACATTTGAAGAAAGAAGAAATTTATGAAGTAATGAAGTTACAGAAATGAAGTTAAGGAAGTAATCGGGGATAAGGTCACTGCGCTAAGTAACTTCTGGTCTTTGTCAAATGCGTGCATGTTATTTTTACTGATTACAATGTACATTAGTATAAATCATTGAAATTTTCCATCAACTGACAATTTTCTCAGTTAATTCATCATATTATGTGCATTGGCTAATTTAATGATATTACTGTTATACTATCCATGGCTACTCAAGATAGCATTAACCTTCATTCCTAAATTCACAATTTTGATTCTCTTTTCTACACTCCTTACAGGGTAGCCTAATTCTTTACTACGTTGTAGTCTAAAGGCAAATTTCACATTGTTTCTTCTTTCGCTGATGCTGATAAGTGGTGTGTTGGTGTGTGTGTGGTTCGTTCAGGAGTCACGCTCTGCATCCAGGAGCATGAGTCCGCGGGGCTCAGGGAAGTCGGCCAGCCGATCCCCTGCCCGCTCCAAAGAGGGCTCCCGGCACTCCCGCTCCAAGTCTCGGTCTCGTTCCCGGTCCAAGTCTGGGTGAGTCACAACTGATTTGTTAGTGGGAAAATAAGTACAATCTTGTGGGTTCACACAGATGCATGAATCAAAGTGAACTGAGAATGAAAGCAAAGCAATAATGTTAAAAATCAATGTGATTCTGCTGTTATAGCCTTCATTGGGGTTCAGGGTTAATTTTTGTCAACTAATATCATTTTACTCAGCCTGTATTTTATTCTATGCTATTTTGGGATGAAACTCTTCACTCTAATTCAGAGGTTTTCATAGTCTCAGTCTGTGGGCCTCCCCTAAGACAAAGCTTGGAAAAAGATGCCCCCTCACAATTAATTTACTTGCTTAGTTTTGCTCGATTCCTGAATGCCTATGGGATCATGATTATGTTATTTGATCCCATAGACACTCAACAGTTGAGTCGGGATTGCCTAAAACTGCTGTTCAGACTACACAAAATACATTTAAAGAAAAAAAAGGTCTGCCCTATGGCATTTATTAGTTTCTACTCTGGGGGAATTTGACTGTTTCCCCCACTTTCCCAAACTACTGTATCTTTGAAGCATCTCTTTAACCAAACCACACATTTAGGCTATTCTACGTGATCTCCTTTTGATAACCAATATAATAACTAATGTAATATTTATTCACTTCTTCACTGAGCCTCCCCTGAAACTGTTTGGAGCCCCCCTGGGGAGGCCACCTCACACTTTGAAAACCTCTGCTCTAAATAATAAACCAGATATATATAGGAACTAGCCAACATTGCGACCACAAGTTAACTCCGGCCAGGAGACATTGACTAGTCTTTGGCCGTGTAATTTTACATACACACGGAACCTGCACGGCAATTTCTGCCATTCAGTTCCTTTTCCGCATCTGGTCTATTTTTGCCAGATCCGCATGCATCTGACAAGCATGGAAAGGCACTTATTTATTGATTTGGGATTTTTACCCCATTTTTCTCCCCAATTTTGCATGTCCAATTCCCCCTGCCTAAGCGGTCCCGGTCGCTGCTCCACCCCCTCTGCTGGTCTGGAGAGGGTGTAGACTAGCACATGCCTCCTCCGACACGTGAAGTCGCCAGCCGCTTCTTTCCACCAGTCAACGAGGAGTTTTTGTGTGTGTATGGGATGATGTCATCGACTAGTCGATGTTGTGTCGACATCATTGATAGAAAGGTTAACTTAAAAAAAATCAGCAGGCGTGCAACCCGTAGTAAGAACACAATAGCTTTGGAACCCCTATAAAAGTAGAAGCTAACTTCTTTCTTTCTATGCAGGTCCCATTCCCATCGTGGCTCGCGCAGGCACTACAGTCGGTCTCGGTCCCGCTCGAGGTCCAACCGCCGCCGCTCTCGCAGTAGGTCCTACAGCGGAGAACGTCGACGCCACAGCCATAGCCGCTCGCCTATGTCCAACCGCCGCAGGCACATTGGCAACCGTGTAGGTGCTCCGTGGCTCCAGGCTGTCTTGTTTTCTAACTGTTGAATCAGTCTGTGCCTGTATCTTCTTGGATTATGACTAAAGCTGGAAATGTGCATCTGAGTTACTAAAAACTATTGTACACTGCATTGTTTTTAAATCAATTGTTCAATGATATGACAGAGGACAGAAATGTAGCTGAAAGGCGTTCAGCAAATGCAGAATCAACTATAAAATGGTATTTTTATTACAGGCATCAGTGAGTGACTTATTGTCCAATGGTTGATTTCTCACATAAGCAATGGCTAAAATATGACAATGACCTTTTAAATATTTTAAATTGCAGGCTAATCCGGACCCTAACTGTTGCCTTGGAGTATTTGGCCTGAGCTTGTACACCACAGAGAGAGATCTGAGGGATGTCTTCTCTAAATACGGCCCTCTGGCAGATGTGTCTATCGTCTATGACCAACAGTCGAGGCGCTCCAGGGGCTTTGCTTTTGTTTACTTTGAAACCAGAGAAGATGCTAAAGAGGTATGAGGGATTATGTTTGACAGGTTCTCATCAGACCCGTTTCTGCAATATTTGAGAGGTTATGGATATGTTTGTTCTTTGACAGGCAAAGGAACGAGCCAATGGCATGGAGCTAGATGGTCGTAGAATCAGGGTGGACTTCTCCATCACAAAAAGACCTCACACCCCAACCCCTGGGATCTACATGGGCCGGCCCACATAGTAAGTTCTCTGAAGAGTAGTGAGCATTTCCTGGACAAAATAGTGGAAATACAAACGGTTCCCCTCAGTGATAATAATGTTGTCGGGTTTAGTTTTACTAAATCTACCACAGAGAAAGCTCTGTGATTCTGGAGTGTTCATCAGGGCCCTCCAGTTTTAGGCTCCTGGAATAAAATTATATTTTTCAGTTGTCATTCTGTAATCTCAGATAAACAGTCTATTGTGTTGGTGTCTGATTATTGAGAATGAATTGCTAACTTTACCATAATCTAGTTCAAACTACTGGGGTAAATTAATGCACCAAGTTTTGGGGGGATTGGTCAAACTTACCCTTTAAGTGGTGAGAACAGAGACGCCAAAATTCATCCGTGTGTCCAAGGAGAACACTGGTTCACTCTCGTGCTCCACATTAAAACTTGCAGGCGGCTACCTTTATGTCGGAGATAAGAAAATCAGAACTTCTAGCCGCTCTAAAGCTAAATGGTTTATCTTATATACGTGAGCTGTCGAGTCTGACAGCTTTTTGAGTTTGGTCAACTTTACACAAAATATAATGCAAAAATAGCACTGTTTTGAGTAAGCTTACATGGGAAGTAAATGAATGCAGTGGACAATTTGAGACTGTACAGCTAAAACTCTTAGGAATATGTGGTTGTTCACCTGAAATAGTTATGAAAATATACCTAAGCTGTATGGAGTTGCTGATATTTCATTCACAACAAAAATAATCTACAAACCATAAAGAAAACTAACACTATTAAAAAAGGTAATTAATACATCAGTCTTCTTAGTTTGAACGGTGCAAATCACCTATCACTCGAGTGTTACCATGGAGCACCGCAGCGAATGATCTACCAAGGTCATGTGGATGATTTTGTCATCACTTATCGGGTAAGGTGATCTCCCAAAAACTTCCCTCAAGGGCACTGTCATCCTGACAAGATAGTGCTGCTATCAGGAAAGATGCATCATCAGATGAGATGAGTGTGATGAATAAGGATTTTTATGGTCATGTTGAGTAGAATTTGCCTTTTACTTTCGATAAATTCTTTAACCTAAAACAAGATGGAAAGATCAGCCAGCACAACACAAAACCCTTACAGCTCAGAGATGTCATGTTAGTCTGTCAATACCTTGCACAGACGATGCAGTTCATTCAGAAACACTTACCACACGGATGTGGATAAAACAGGAATATTTCATCAGTCCAAAATGAGGGAGCTGCCATGTTGGAGGAAAAAATATTAAAGTGGTTGCTGGTGTGGAAGGCACTTTGATGCTTTCTGTTATATTATGAGTCATCTTAACATCGTAGCTGGAAACATGAAAAACATGAACGTATTGAGTGCCAAAATAGATGAGTTGTTTGAGGATGTGCGTCAATGTTAGTATTATTTAATTATTTTAGTGGTACTTGGGGTGTAGCGCTGAAGGCCCAACTCTTCCCAGGTTGTGTGATGGTGGTGAAATTAATGAATTTCAACTGGTGGGGTTTAGGGCTTTTCTTGTCAGGTTTAATCTGCATGTTTTACATCGCCCTCAGATTCTGACTTGCTTTGGCTTTCTTCCTCCCCTCGAGGCCTGAGAAAAGTAATTTTCCACTATGATTATGTGACTTGCATATGTAAATGTGTATATTATCTGTGTTGGATATATAGTGGAGCCCGACCGATATAGGATTTTTAAGACCGATACCGTTTTCAAAAATCTGGTGATATATCGACAGATATTGTTGTTGTTTTCTTCAGAAACACACATAACATCAACAAAGTTTTTTCCATTATGTGTAGATAAGAGTCCCCCACCAAGATATCATGCCATAATGCGGTTAAAAAATGTACTTGTTTTATTATCATTAGTAGTACTTTGAACAAAAGAAAGGCAAAATATATTAGTTTTGATAAGTAAGAGTCAAATGTATAAACATTAAAAGGTTTTAAAAACTATCAGTTCTAACTATAGACTGTATAGTTTACTCTAGTAGTAGTAGTTTGCATAGTTTGTCCACCAGAGGGCGCACTGCTATAGTACTCTATATAGTACTCATGCTATGCAGTGTGTTCACTGGTGGACAAACTACTCAACGACAACACTCATAACATGGTTGAAGGATCCATCTTCCAGCTCTCCGTTTATTTTTTATTTATTTATCGGCCATTATAAACGCCGATATCGGTTTATCTGCAATTAGCTCATATCGGGCGATCATATCAGCGCGCCGATTGGGCTTTAATATATAGACTCGGCTACCAGCTAGAATAATGTTGCTTCGTGGAAAGTAGCATCCTGGGTTTAGTGTTGGAGAAAACAAGTTAACAGCTGCCTTTTGTTGAGTCTATATCAGGTTTTTGTTAGACAGCTGTTTTGGAGGTCAGACTGCCCTTGTACGACTGGCAGGTGATGTCTGTCTCACACAAATGGATGAGGAAAAAGGTGTGTGGAGGGTTTGCAGGTAACACCTGAGTGAGATTAGTCTCTGGTGACAGACACAACGTGATGTTCATCTCTTAGGCAAAACTCTGTAGCGGCCATGCTGATATTGTGGCGGGACAACACATGAGCCTATGTATTGGAAACACAAATAGCTTTATGTGTATGTAACGGTAAATGTGGGAAAGTGCTAAATGTAGACATTTCCCAACACCGAGGTAAATGTAGACATTTACTGTAACATGTACACCAACTAGTCAATTTGTTCACCCACTGACTAACCAAGTCACCATGAAAGAATTGACTTTTGCACAGCCCTAATTTCAAGTTGTTACATTTTTACAAAACGAATAGACGGTATAGCGTTATATGCCTTTTGGAATGAAGCCCTCTTTATTGAGTGATCTGAAAAGCCTTGGCAGGGGTCCCAGGGCCCGATCAGGTACCTCCCAAAGCCACATGCAGGCTGCTGTACATGAAACTTGGCCACCATGTGGGGACTCATATCATCGGCAGCCTGGGAAAGGAGAAGCTTGGTTCACCTGCTCTTAAACAAGAGCATGGACAGCAGTGCTGATGGATGCAGTCTGAATTACAAGATGGCTGCTCTCAACTGAGTCTCGCTGCTAGAACTATCAATAACGTCAAAAGTGGTAACGCAGTAAGTACAAGCAAAATCTAAACTTTCATTTTCTTCTTGCGGTCTAGTGGTGGAGGGGGTCCAAGTGGTCCTCGACGCCATTCACGTGACCATGACCGTGGTTATGATCGCGGATATGACAGAGGCGGCTACGATCGATACGACGACAGGGACTGCAGGGACTACAACAGATCATACAGGTAACTGCTATCTTGATCTAATTCAATAATCCTCTGGGTTTCTGTCAAAATGGATTCCTGAGTCATGTTTTGATTATCCGCAGTTTTGTACAATATACCCATGATGATGTAGTATAATTGAGAAAACTAAGGATTTTGTGTTGTTTCAGAAGGAGATCTCCTTCACCTTATTACAGAGGGGCTTACAGGTCCCGGTCCCGATCACGCTCCTATTCTCCCCGTAAGTCCCTTTCTATAAATTATAAATGTTTTAAAACCGTTCCATTGTAGCTGTCATCTAGCAGCGATGCCGTCAGTCTCTGTAGTGACCATGTACTTTGTTTCGCAGGTCGTTACTGAACATGGCTGTGAAGTGGGAAGTAACAACACCTCCTTCCCACGCACATGGCAATTGTTTCCGAAATTGGGAAGTTCGATTGATTTCAGAATAGGTATTGTTAAGGTGACTTATGTTAGCAGGTGTACATGACCAATATGTGTAATTGTATTCTGAGATAGATTGTCAAGTGGTAGGTCATTTTAAATGACTTGAGCCGTCATGTTTTTAATTTTAAATGTATGGACTACATCTATGCCATACATGTTTTTTTTTTGTATAGACATTTTGCTTGTGTGAGAGTCCATCCTTGTACGAGATTAAAGGAAAGTTTTCTTTTTCACCTTTTGACTCTTCTACATTATTTGTGTCATTTTCTTTTGCAAGGCTGTTATAATTTGACACTCTTTTAAAGCTCTATTTGTAATTAGTCATATTTTTCTCCACTCTGAAATGTATTGCCTGACTTTATAGATATACAAGAACTTCTGCTGGCAAAACATGAGATGAAATGTGTTTTGAGTCTGTAAAAGGTTTAGTGTTTGTAATGTTTGGGAAAACTGGAGCAAAATACATTGTACCTTTTTATTACAAAAGCTCAAACGTGGTCAAATTTGTATCTTCAAGCGTCGTGAGATGTTTGGTTTTGAGATGTAATGCGGATATTTATTTCAATGAATTATATATATTTTTAAATTGCAGTCGACTTCTGAAACAAGCTTGTTTCAAATGCAGGGAATGGGTGATTCAAATTAGATCATACTTGAGGAATGTGACTGAAGGGCTTTATGTGGATAGTTGTTGCAGGCAGTGTTACTGGTTTATTTCCCTGAAGGTAAATGTGCTTATCTTGGATTCTCCGCTGGGAAACATTGAGAAAACGGCACATTCCCTGACTGACCGAAAGCCACGAATCCCCAACCTGTGATTGGTAAATGCCACCGGCGTGTCAGTCAAACTGCACTGGGGGGCACTTTTACATATGTGTTCATACTTGATGTGTATATACTGATATCATTCCAGATGATGATTAATCCATAGGCTAGGAAAAATCCCAAACCATCAGCTCATTTGACTGATTTCACTGTTCCCTGCCACTAGGCATGTGGCGTGATGAGCTCCAGCTAGGCCTCTGGTGTGAGGGACTGAAGGACGTCTACCCCTACTGGTCACACACAAACCAACATGATATGAACGACAACCTACTGTGCTTTCATAGAGGAGATGTAGTTTTGTTTATATTTGTATTTATAACAGTCTAGACCAGGGGTTTTCAAAAGACAAAGCTTGGACAAATATCCTCCCCTAGTTTACTTGCTTAGTTTTGCTCATTTCCAAGATGTCTATGGGATCATGATTGCTATTTGATCCCATAGATCCAAGATAGTCTAATATTGCTGTTTGACATAACTTCAGACTACACCAAATGCATAAAAAGGTCCTAAGCATTTGTTTTCTGACTCTGGGAAAGTGGGAAAAACAGTAAAATAACCCCAAATCACACATCTAGGCTATTCTGTGATCTTTTGATAACAAACAGCATATTTTACTTCCATTCACTGAGCCTCCCGTGAAACTGTTGGGAGCCCCCCGGGGGAGGCCCGCCTCACACTTTGAAAACCTCTGGTCTAGACAAATGTATTGAAAATGATGCTTCGGCACATAAATAAGACAGGTTAACTATTTGTACAGCGTGTTTCAAAAGCAATGCTACGAAATGTAACATTTGTAATGTAAAAAGGGTTAAAAATAGTGACTAAATAAAATAACTGCAGAGGTTATGCACATAAATAAAAAACAATATTGTCCTACAGTAATAGTTATCAGATATACAGGTTTTCCAACAAAGTATTTTATTAGTTTGTATAACTTGCATGGTTCACTTCCCTGTGTGTTTTTGTTTTGGTCAACAGTTCCCTCAGTATCCCTCCAAGTTCATCTGAAATAAGCTATTTAAAATGTGTATATATTGGGCATAAACTGTTGACTGTAAAGTGATGTAGCTTATGGCAGTGATACGCTGGGTCCTGATGGAAGCAGTCAAGAGAAAAGTAACTAAAGAGCTGCTTTGTACATTCCTCTGTTCAGCAGGCTCCGATGTTAACAAGAGGTGGAGTGAGGCCGGTCACTTCCCTCTCCACAACACTAGGGTGGCAGTGCTGTTTCCTAAAGGCACAGTCACATGTAGAAACAACTCGAGCTAGGACTGCTAGGCTCCTCCCCCTGATAGGCTCCTCCCCCCTGAGTGCTAGTGTAGGTAGGAGGCTACACATCCATGCATGATCACTACACCCTGTCCTCGCTGTGCGGCTACACCAAATCTCTGCACAACAACCCTTTCCTATCCCAGTGATAGACTTTAAAAAATATATATACATTGACCTCACTTTCTTGTTTACCTTTTCTATTACCAAAGAAAGGTCATGTGATCTGAAGGGAAGACTTCCTTTAGACTACCCTAAAAGGGGAAGTAGTCTGTGATGCCATAACATGTCTGTAGAAGAGAGACCCAGACTGACTTGGGTGGCACGGCATGCAGCACCCTTTCCTCTGCAGGGCACCCTTTCCTCTGCAGAGTATCACCTCCACCTCTGTTGATCAGCTTCTGAAGCTGAATGTTCATGCCTGTTGATGTGTTGCGGCTTGATCAATTAGCACAATCCAAACATGCTGTAGGGCAAATTGAAATTATCAGCATTTTAATAGTGCTGTGGTAGCAGGGTTAAATCCCTGTGGCTGCCAAAGTGGTCCAGGCAGGGGTCTTTGAGTGCCCCCTAGGAAAATGAGGAGAAAAAAACACCTTTACTCTCACTCCCTAGAAGCTAGCACACTTTGACAATGCATAAAAGGCTATTTTGATTATAGGTTTCACTTTCCCCCACCTGCAAAATACAGCTATTCGTGTTTATGCGAAACACTACAAAACCCACAAAAAACACTCTCAGATGGACTTCCTTAAAATAAAACGTTTGTTTCTTCTTTCTTTTGCTTTCTGCTTCTTATTTGTCAGTGTTTTTTATATCTATTTTTTTCCATTTGATTTTTGGTATGTGTCATGTAATGTAATGTGGTGTTGGGCCCCAGGGAGACTCACTGGTCGTCTAGACGTCAGCTAATGGGGATCCTTATAATAAACTATAATAAACAATGAACAAATGGGGAGGGGGGCTTGTATGTATTTCGGGGTCTTTGATACGAAAAATGTTTGGACCCTCCCACTTTAATCCATATTTCTTTGTTGCTCATATATATATATATTACACTTTTTTGGCCCCTACAAGTACAGTGACAAAGACTATATTTTCCCGACAGTAGTCTTTTCATTCCCCAGCTTATTATTATGATTTGATGAAATAACCCGTGCCTCCTTTTTTCTTTTCTTTTTTTAGCCCAACCCTTAGACGCACCAAATGATCATCATGCCACTTTCAATACCCCTAATACACTTTTCTACACTGTAAACCACGAGTGATCCGGCCCACATGCACCTCCAAGCAAAGAAAAAAAAATCAGATATTTTAAGGGGAGATTGTATTTAGAGGCGGTGCTTGTTGGCTCCGGAGAAGCGTCGTAACGACACTGTTGAAAGAGTTTGACCAGGGGCAGAGTTGGTGCTGGGGGGTCGCCTAGCCGCGTATTTCCTGGGGGGTGATTTTTTTTTCTCCAGCAGCAAGATTTTTCTATTTTATTTTAAATTTTATTATTATTTTTTTAATCGTCTTTCCCTCTCTCTCTGACTTGCTATACCCCTTACTATCGAGATTTTTTTTCCTTTCCCCCCCTTTTCCTTTTTCAGATCATGAACAAACTATATGTTGGGAATTTAAGTCCTTCGGTCACTGTCGAGGACTTGAAGCAGCTCTTCGGGGAGAGGAAGCTGCCAGTGGCCGACCAGGTCCTCCTGAAATCCGGCTATGCTTTCGTGGACTTCCCCGATCAGAACTGGGCCATAAAGGCTATTGAGACTCTTTCTGGTAAGTAGTTGGATTTCTGATAACTAAAACACAGACGATGCTGCTTTAAATGTGGCAGTGGAAGAAGAAGAAAATTCACAGCAGCAACAACAACAACAACAACAATTTGGGAAAGCAATGTGAAATATGAATCATCCCTCTTTGTGTGTATATGTGTATGTATATTGTTGCTCTGGGACAGTGTTGGTGTTTTGCGATCACAGCATCAGAGTTTGAGATGAACGCTCAGTCATCATGCTCCCTACCCAAACTGGGCTAAATGATAGATCCATGTAGGAAACACTCGTTCGCCCTAAACAACACAAAGACAATTAACGCGCATAATAACCTTTATGTTTGGGAGATTCCTATACTGGCCGGGTGCGCTACTTTCTTTTCGAGAATCCCCCCCGCTGGAATGTATGGGGATGGTCTGATGGTCCGCTGGTTTCGGGGGTAGGCATAATTATTTTTCACTTATTTTTTATCTTGATTTTATTGAAAAGAGCCGAGCGAAGGGAGCGCGGAAACCTCTCCGAATCCCGGTTCCTCAGGGGTCTGGGTAGGTTTTTACGAGGTGTCTTGGAGGTGGGTGATGGGGGTCCGGAGGAAAGAGCTAATAAACAGGTAGAGCCAGAGAGGGGGGAACGAGGTGAGACGCCAATTCCGAGCTGCGCCAGGCCACTCGCACACGCACGCACACGCACGCACGCAGGCGCGCGCGCACACACACACACGCACATAGTAGTAAATGAGAAAACGCGTTGCTGCTGCAAACACACACACACACACACACACACACAGTCATCCCACCACCAAACCCCCCCATGTAGCCGGATGAAGTCCTACCTACATGAGAGCAGCCTACTACTCTGTCCTCTCTCTCTCTCTCCCTCTCTCTCTCAAACCCTTTACTCTTCTTTCATCTTGCATTCTCTACTGACAAGAGGAACAGAAAATACATTTTAAAAAGTCATTACAATGAGGGTTGTGGGAGTGGAAAGCATGGCTGCCTAACCCCCCCCCCCCTCCTCTTTCCCTTCCATACTATATAGGCTTATCATGCTTTTACTTTGGCGCCCATTTCCTGCAATGTGATTCACAAAATGTCACAAACATTTTAATCAAACCCATGCTTATCCGCCGCCATGTGCAAAGTTGAGGAGGTGTGTGTGTGTGTGGGGTGGGGTATGCATTATTCCTACAGCATGTGGACCGTGAAGGCTCCTTCCTCCTATACTTGTGTGAAGTGATTCAAAGTGTTGCTGTGTAGGCCTCACGTCAAGCCAGCTAACGTTACCCTATCTATGTTCTCGTCCCCTACAGGTAAAGTTGAGTTACACGGAAAGGTGATAGAGGTAGACTACTCTGTTCCCAAAAAACTAAGGTAGGCCTGAATGATGTATATCACACACACAGACACAGACACACACACGTTTTGTGACACACTGCTGTTTGTTGTCCCATGGCAGGCTGTGACCTGTTGGGCTTCCGCTGTCGAAATGCAGGGGGAGTTTCTCCTCTTTACCGGGTTTCAGCATGCACTTTTCACCAGGCTGGTGGCTGTTGTTGTCGTCTGTAATTACATTGTGGGTTTTACCAGCAAAAAAAAGTAAATAAAAAATAATAATAATCAGCATCTATAACATCCAGCAAGAATACACGCAACACATCGCGTGATCTGCATTCAGGCCTATCCCATTTTTATTTTATTTTTCTTCCAGTATGGGCACGTGCACACACACACACACACACACACACACACACACACACACACACACACACACACTAGCTCACGCTCAACTTTACACGGAGCTACAATTCATAGTTTGGTTTTTTCCCTCCTCAAGGCCATGTGTTTATGCAGAAAACCTTGAGTTTCCTTATTGACTGTAACACTGCAATACTATGAGTTGCATACTAATCAAAAGAGCTGGTTGCTGTGTAGTTTTGTGTGTGTGTGTGTGTGTGTGTGTGTGTGTGTGTGTGTGTGTGTGTGTGAGAGAGAGAGAAGGGGGGAGTCAGAGGAAGTGAGGTGAAAGTTGTCAGCTAATGTAAGGTAGGGTGACCAGACTTCCCGGAGATGTCCCCGGAAGTGTCCCCCATTTTTAAGCTTTGCATTAAAAACACCACAAAGTAGTAGTTTGACCATTTTCTTTACTGTGTGTTCCAAAGTTTACCATAGCTTCGCTCACCACGGTTCTACTGTAAGCTATGATTTCCTGACACGGTTTACAAAGTTACCCTGCACCATAGTTTATTACAGTAGCACCCCATAGTTACCATGGTCACAATACATGAAACCTGAACTGTCCACCTTTTTTATTTCATGAATAATATTTGGATATTTTAATGATATATTGACCGCAGCACTGGACATGTCCCCGGTTTTCATTTCAGAAACCTGGTCACTTTAATGTATGTAGTTATGTCTGAGGAAAAGAAACGTTACATCAGTGAATAAATTCACACAAGTGTGCGGACTTTCCTTTGCTTTTATCACTTTAATGTATGGGGCATCCAAAAAAACAACAACCCCACCACAATCCATCTTTTCTTAATTAACAACCTATAAGCGTTTAGCAGGTTTTTGACTAATTGAACTGACAAATACCTGGGACTGTCTGCCCATGCGCAACCTATATATATCTATATATATATAGATACAACATATAGACCCAACTCATTTCATTACAGCGGCTGGTGCAGGAAAAGAGTACATTGCGTGACAAAAAGGTAAATATTCAGGCCCCTTGTGGAGGAACACGTGACCCTTTGCTTTATGCTTCCAGCCCCCCTCCCCCTCCCCCTCTCCCTCCGCCTTCCTCTAGTGCAGCTATGCTTTCCTGCACATGCAGCCCCTCTCGCCTGTTTGCTGTGCCA
>CABFOS010075992.1:0-12283 GCA_900660315.1 Diretmoides pauciradiatus | reverse complement strand
GAAAATTCTCTGACATCTGGGATCCATTCCTGGCCTACCTCGACGAGGTTAAACATGGCGACTGACCTGCTCGACTGATTTGTCTATTGATTTTATCTTTTTTTCAGTGACTCCCTACTCTGAGACCCTATGTACACTTCTTATAGGCACGCGAATATATACTTTGGTTGGTAGCCTGTTCTTGTATACATGTATGTATATATGCATTATTTAAGTATTTCATTTTTTTTTTTCTTTAATTTTATTTTTTATTTTTTTTATTGTCTGAGCTTGTATAAGTGTTATGTTTCAATGAAAAACTGAAAATAAAAAATATATACAGTAAACAAAACTACAATAAAACTGAATATATAACATATCAGTTTACAATTATAAACAATACAACACATTGAGGAAGTATAATCTTAAATGTAAACAAGATAAAACACATATTGTGCTCCAACAAAACTCATTGTATGCAGCAGCCATTGAGCCACTTCCCCACAATTGAACAACTGTAGCTCAGTTGATCAGTTTCCAGTTAATAAGGGAAACAACTGGAAAAGAAGAAGACAGGAAATGATTTCCAGTGGGGCAAAGCATCATAGAAGAGAGGGAACGGATGGTAAATCTGTGTGTAGTGTACCATCGCTGTTGCCTGGTGAGAGCCACACAGATACAACTTGAACTGATGAGGCCAGAGCCTAGAAGCCCCCCCCTCCCATTACTCTCCATTACTTTCTCCTCAAACTGAAAGAGATGAATCATGCTCCCAAAGTTTAAGCAGGTGAAACCACTAATGATGAAAGCAGTGTAAGTCCACATTGCATCTGTGTGTGTGTGTGTTGCATGCGCGTATGACGTATATGCCGGTAATAGAACTGTATCTCGTGCTATTTCTCGTCTCGCTATCGAGCTGACGAAACGCTGATGACTCACCCTCCCTTGAGAGCACATGTGAGACACAGAAGCACGATCTGACTGGTGTGAAAGAGACTGAGAAAGGGGGGGAGAGATGTGGATGCATTGTTTCAAAAACAGTAATTAAAACGCTCTTTGTGGGTGTTATTCCTGCTTTTTTTTTTAATGAGTTTACTGAGCAGGGACAAATACATTGAACATTGTTTCATATAAAATACAAAACCGATGTCATGACATGCATACAGGTTTATAGCCGAGGCTAATTTGCAACCTCTGTCCCTGGTTAGACCTTTACTAAAAGTTATACAAGAAAAGTTAAAAACACAATTGTTAAAATACAAAACAGATAAAGACAAAAAGACATCTCACAATAGAAGAGAAAGAAACAAATTAATGTACAGTATGTAAAAGAAACAAATTAATATATGTGTGTGCACGTGTGGTTATGTGTGTGTGTGTGTGTCTGCACATGTGTATGTGTGCATGTCACATTGAAATATTTCCACTGCAGCTTCAATGGAGTTTGATAGGAGAAAAAAGATCAACAATCTAAAATGCAATGTAGCGACGAGACATGATGTGTTTTGCTTAAGGGGCGTGACTGGAAAACTGAACATTCCACCCTATAGAGGTAGACTCTTACACTGTCATATATCACAAATCGGTGATGTCCAATGCATTCTGGGAGTTATTTTGTAATGAAGTATGGCAATATACATTTTTATTGTATTGTTGTTTTATTGTACCCACTTCCACCTGCCTCATCTACCTCGGCTTCAGCTAGTGATTTCCTGCATTTCCCAGGACAGCAAACACAAACATCCTCTGAATATCTAATATCAAGCTCACTTCAATTCTGTTTTTATGTGTTGGAGGAGTGACTGACACCAACACGTTGTAGACTGTTAAAAATTGTAATTTAATTAAACTTGATTGCATCTGTGCAACAAAATGGGTTTAGAAACACAAGGTGCATCACCAATAACAACGATTGTTTCCTTGCATGCAACACATTCATTCTCTAGGGGTTGTCAAAAGGCATTCTGGGAAAGCATTGAGAGAGGAAGTAGGTAGTACAGCAACACTTCATCACAAAATATCTCCTGGAATGTGTTGAGCATCACAGACTGATGACATCGAGCAGTGGTACCCAGGTTATCTCAGGGTTTAAGGTTAAGAAAAGTTAAGGGATGAATAGTGGATGAAGTGCAGTGTGAAACAGAAATCCATCGTCACAGCTCATCTCACAGGTGCCTTAAATAAGCTGCGATATCCCAGAGGCGCTGGTGTGCAGTAGTGGTGTCAGTAGTAATTACCTCCAGGAGTCAGAGAGGAAAACTCACAACTCCCTCGACAACCACCCACATTCTCTTTCTCCCTTCCTCGTCGCTCTGTTCCTCTTTCTCCCTTCATTCAGGGCAAGTGAAACACTGATGTTCACAGACGGGCGCTGATATTCGGACCGTGTGGGTAGATTGAGACGTATGAAGTTCTTCTGGGGGATGTTTTTTTCACTGCTCTGAATTCCAGCTTGGTTGATTGCAGCTTGCTTCAGAGTACAGTAGGTCGCCCCTGCAATAGGTTGACTGACAGGACCAATTTGGTGTGTTTGAGAAAGGGCGGAGAGGCAATGGGAGGAGGATGGAAAGGTGGTGGGATAAAAATGGTGAGCGAACAGCAGCGTGGAGAGGTGTGGAGTTGGTGGAAAGGATGATCGATTGACCCAGGACATGACCAATTCTCCCACCGTTCGTGGCACAGACTCGACTTAAACCCAAGAGCACGACACAGTCAGTTGAGCAACAGTTTAAAGGTTTACTGAAGAGTTGCAGGCAAGAATCAATGTTAAAAACAGGCAGGGGTCAAAACCAGGAGATCATGCAGGGAAGCAAACAAACAGGGAGCAGGTCAGAAATCAAGTCCAGGGAAACCAGGCAGGGGTTAACAAGCGCTGGAGCGCTAAAGCAAGCAAACTAGACAATCTGGTAGAGGACATGTGGAAATGAACTGGTAAATGTCCTAGTGGCTGATAAGGGGAAATGGGAACCAGGTGAGGGAGTGGGCGGGGCAGGTCAGGATCTGGACTGACAGGAGAGTGGGTGAATGGCAGAAACACTGGGGTGAAAACAAAAAAACAGTTAAACTCCAATGAAAGTCTTCTCTGCAAAGGGGACGACATAGTTTTTTCCAGTGCATAAGGATCTGTATCAATATCAACTGACATGGCAACGCCAGGAAGAGAATTAAGAGGTGGTTACCCAAGAGATTATCGATCTGAACGTTATTTTGTTGAGCAGCTCAGCTTTAAAATGTAGTTTGACTGCACCAGGCGCTGTGTGTACTGTTTCCACTGAGAGTTTGGAAGAAGAGTGTGTTTATTTCTGATTTCTGAAAATAATGGCTGCTTACATTATTCATCCGTACTTCAGCGAGGCTATCTGAGGATACAGCCTCTCTTCAGCCGAGTCTGGCCATTACCCAGCTGATACAGTATATAGGATATAGGCTGTCTCAATTTAGATAGCCTACAGTGGAAGTTATTATAATATTATTTATATTACATTATTTATGTTGTATTATTTGCACTAGATACTCATTCTATCCATTTCACTTATATGTGTTACTGTTCATACTGTACATATGTAGCATATCCATATCTAGCCCCCTGTTTATACTTATATACCTATATTTATTTCATATTTGTCTCCACATTTGTATATACTTCTCTTTTTACACTTTGCTGCTATTCGCACTTATGGTTAGATGCTAACTGCATTTCGGTGTCTGTACTATGAGCAATGACAATAAAGTTGAATCTAATCTAATCTAATCTAGCCCCTCTCAAATCTAATGAAGTACAATTTAATGGGCATATTAAATTCTTAGAGTGGTTGTCAGACTGATGACTTCTGACTGCAGAAAAGAGGATTTCCGCGTAATTCAAATCACTTGGGGGTCAGGAAACAGGAATAGTTTGTAGGCAGTTAAAACACGGGGCATCCGACTCATGTAAGGTGCGGGGCAGCTCGACATGCAGACCAACCAGACAAACCAGCTAGAAACATACCAGAAACATGGTATGGTGCTAGGACGGGTCTTGTAAGGGATATTTTCTGATACTAGATCATCAGTATTGCAATTAATTATACCGTATGTCTGTTGATTGCACATCACGCAGCACACCAGACTTGCACTTAATAGTTGAATACATACATGTATATGTTAAAAAGAGCCACTGATGCTGCTATTTTGAGGCTATTTAAGGGTCAACTGTCAAATAACTCGACACTTTAAGTAGTTCAAATATTTGAAACCATAATTAACATACCATTTGTTCTGTCTGCTTGTGCATATTTCCATGTATGCCTAAGACAGAGAATTCTCTTCCTTTCATCTTTCTGTTCTTCAAGCTGAGACCCTAGAGATCGATAGGACATACATGCATATTTATGAGCTGCACACTGTGAAATGTCTATTTGTCTATTGATGTTCATCACAATCTAAATCAGTACTGTCTCACGTGTCTTCCTCCCAGCTGCGAGCCGAGTGATTGACAGGACTGACAGACATGGGGAAGCAGAACAGCAAGCTCCGTCCTGAGGTGATGCAGGACCTGCTGGAGAGCACCGACTTCACCGAGCACGAGATCCAGGAGTGGTACAAGGGCTTCCTGAGGGACTGCCCCAGCGGCAACCTCTCCATGGAGGAGTTTAAGAAGATCTACGGCAACTTCTTCCCTTACGGCGATGCTTCAAAGTTCGCAGAGCATGTGTTTCGCACGTTCGACGCCAACGGTGACGGGACGATAGACTTCCGGGAGTTCATCATCGCGCTGAGTGTCACATCACGTGGCAAGCTGGAGCAGAAGCTGAAATGGGCCTTCAGTATGTACGATCTGGATGGGAACGGGTATATCAGCAAGGCCGAGATGCTGGAGATTGTACAGGTGAGTGTGGATGCATCTTGCTTAGTGTCTCTTTAAATACACATATATTGAATATATGTGTATTTAAAGGGTGGCTATTCATTCCTCTGTTAATTTGTGAGTTATAAGACAGAGCAACAGTTCTAGGTTTAGTATGTCAATATACGTGTAAAAAGGATGACGACCCTGGGTTTATTTCAATTGGATGTTAGAAAGTAAATTGCAGTAACAGGAAGGAATGTTAACAAATGACACCTCATGTTCTGAATTCCTATCATATGATAGCTTCAAGTGCTTTTTCTGACTGTGGAAACAGACAGATAGCCCTGAATGAATTTCCATTAGGTGACACATACACACACACAAAGTAACCGTAACATTGGACAGGACAGTGAATATTAAACACTATCACATAAACAGCATAAACAGTACGACCACTGTATCCATAACACTCTTTTTATGAGACTGTCAGGAAAACGGTACAACAGTACAACTCGTGGTCTTACACATGAGTCTTTAAGCTTCGCTTCTGACTAAGACAAGATTTCTGTAAACATTGATGGAGATTTGTAGTCTAGGACCCCATTTACACCTGGAATTAAACTGTCAGTGTAGATAAAAGCTGCATTTAAGTATTGTCTAGAATAGAGGACAATAAAAACACCCAAGATTGATTGCAAGCTGATTTCCTGAACCCACCTGTGGAGGTAGTTTGAGAAAAATCGGGGGTGGGTTATTTTTACTTCTGTTTACATGTGGCTTTTAGACAAAACGTGGATAGATTTTTCATCTGCTGTGGGATTTTATTACCAGGTGCAAATGGAACCAAAATTTAGCCTAATCCATGTCTGCTAAAAAAGCTTCATATTCTCCTCTGTTTTAAGTTATTGGACGGTGGCTTGTTCTGAAGTTGTTCTTAGCAAAGACAGTGTTTCTGGCTTTTCTGACATTTAAGGCTTGCAGTATCCTGTTTATGCATGCAAGTTTTATGTACATGCATTAGCATGTTTTGTAGAGATTGACTGGTTTCATTTGTCTCTAGCAGACTCAACAGCCTAGTGCATGAATGCTGAGAAGGGATGTTCATGTTCTACCCTATACTGTATGTTCACCTGTTGCAATTCATTAAGTAATGAAGGTGCATAATAGGTCAACTGAAACGCAGTCTTCAAGCTTTCCTCGTGTTAGTTAGTGGTGGGAAGTGTGGATCTTTTTTCAGACTCGGGTCTTCGGATCTCGTTCAGTCAAATGAACGAATCTTTTCGAGTCGGATCACGGATCGTTCATTTGCACATGTGCAAACCGAGAGACGAAACAACGAGTGTAGGTACCGGTCGGATCACAGAAGTGTTGCCTGCAGTACACAAGCCGGACCATTGAAGTAATGCACATGCGCAAATCCAAGATCGAGATGAACGATCCACTAGCAGTTACGAATCATACGTACCGGATCGCTCAAAAGAATGAATCGTTCATGGATCACCCAACACTAGTGTTAGTGTTCCAAAAAGCATATTAGTACATTGTCTGTGTACTGGAAATTAGATGTATCTTAATTCAACAATTGTTTTGGAAAACTCAGCCCTGCTCATTCGAGATAATTATTTTGTGGAATGATGGATTTGTTGATTTTTAAGCACAGGAGCACGTGTCTCTCCAGCAGGCTCAGCAGGCTCAGCAGGCCGAAGGTTAAAAGGATGAGGGGGGCGGCCATGGAAAAGTGACATCCGTATCTGAGCTGTACAGCAGCGCTCCGTCCACGTCTGAAAAAGAAGAAGAAAAGGGGGAGAGGAGGGGGGCATTTCCTGCTGAAGTGCTCTTTGTGTAAACAGACCTTCTGCATGTGTGCGACCGCTCCCCTCACACTTCGCTTTCTTTCTCCAGCTTTCTGTGACAGCAGCTCGTTTGTCCAAGTCCAGTTTCACCTGGTTTTACCTCTTGTCAAGCAAAAATCTCATCTTGTCTTTAGGCCGGGTGTCATTTCAGAAACAGCAGAGGTCTCTCCGATTCAGGGGCCCAAGCTGAAATCCCATCGGCTGGAGGAGAGGAAGACTGTAAGAATGAGGGAAAGTAGGAGATATATGTAAGGAGGGGAAGGTAGAATAGATAGAAATGTCTAAGTCACTCAGTTTCCCGCTTTATTTTTTGAATGTTTAGCTTCTTCCTGCATATTCTGAATCACTAATGGCGCTGGTGGATTTGGAGTGTAGCTAATTAAACTAACATGCTTTATATTGCCACGCTAAATTAAGAGTTTGATATTTTCCTTTGCAGTCAATACTAGGAAGAGCTATTAGAGAATATCAGTAGCATTATACTCAGGCAAGTCAGAGGATCTACAAATCTTTCAAAACATTGCCCACATATCATCTCCTTGAGGTGGTGATGATAGACTCCCTACTAGAGCCCGACCGATATAGGATTTTTAAGACCGATTTCGATATTTGAGGATAACCTGGTGGTTGAATGTGACACATGCCAGTTATCTTGATGTAACATCAAAGTGAATGTGCCCATCGATGTTGTTATTCAGCCATTTTTAACTTCTATAAAACTCCCTTTTAAATGCCCAAATTTCCCATTCTACAAGTTCACCTTGTTTTGTGGGCGTGTCAGTGGGTACGTTTACATGCACACCAATATTCCACTATTATTCCGAATATGACAATATTCGAAGTTTGATACGGTCATGTAAACAGCATATTCCATTTGGATATATTCTGAATTCGGCCTTTTTCCGAATTCAGCATTTTCCGATTAAGACGTGTGGGATATGATGATATTATTGGGGTTTTAGGAGTATACAGCGCATTCGGAATATGCGTCTCAATTGGGGGTTTTACCACCTGATTACCTCTTGCCTGATTACAGTCAGCTTGTAAACAATCCAACTAGCGCTGACAGTTTGCCGTAGGACTTATGTCATGGGGACGTTTTACGTTAATCAGAGTAGCACGGCTGCATGTAAACGGGAATATTAGTGGAGTATTTGTTTTCATTAACCATGTAAACAGCTTAGTAGGAATATTGTCTTTTTCGGAATAAGGGCAAAAACCGGAATATTGTATGCATGTGAAGTACTGAATGAGTCAACTGTTGTTAGTATGATTGACAGGCCATGAAAACACTTCCTGGCTGCACCTGATTGGACGAACACTTTCACTTGCTGGGCTGTCCTTGGCATCTGCTGCTCACGGATTTCAAAACCGACCAACATGGCGGCTTGTTTGGCAACTTTCTGTTGTATTACGAAAATGGTTCACCTGCTCCACAATTAAAGAACGGACATATTTAAAACTTTCATTGTGTTTCTTCAATGCCATCTTGTGCAAATAGCATATAAAAACCTAGAAAGTGTGACAAACCACCATGTTATCCCTTTAAAAATCCAATAATGATATATCAATATATCAATGATGTTCTGTTTTTTCAGAAACATCAAAAAGATTTTCCCTAACATTTATTATATGTAGTTATTTAAGAGTCCTCACCAAGACCAACAAGACATAATGAAGTTTAAAAATAAACTTGCTTTATTTATATAAATAGTACTTTGAACAAAAGTACAACAAAATACATTAAAGTTTTGATAAATAAGAGTCAAATGTATAAAAATACAACAAGGTTTTTAAAGATATCAGATCCATTATAAACTATAGACTGTAGTTTACTGTAGTAGTAGTTTTCGTTGCGTAGTTTGTCCACCAGAGGTCACACTGCTATAATAGCAGCGTGCCCTCTGGTGGACAAACTATGCAATGACAACACTAAGGATCCGTTTTCCAGCTCTCCGTTTCTTTTTTAATTGTCATTTATCGGCCGTAATAAACGCCGATACCGATTCATCTTCAACTAGCTCATATCGGCTGATAATATCGACATGCCGATTTATAGGTCGGGCTCTACTCCATACCCTAAGATTGCGGTGATTTCAGACCCCTACCTGTCACTGCTTTCTACATTTCCTTGTCGACATAAACCGCCTGCCTGCCCTCCATTAAAAGATATTGCTTTTTCCAAGGACAAAGACAAAGCATGACTCAGATCCTTGTGTCTGGCTCTCTGCAGGACTTGTGAATTAATGTGAACAAGATGAGAGCATTTAGACTTGAAGTAGAATAGTTGTACCTTGATGTATGAAGTCGTGTGTGAAGGACAGTTGCTAATTAGCTTCTCTTTCCTACTGGCGGCAGACCGCCTGTCACGATGTTTTTAGGCGCTCAGAAATGTTGTTTCACTGAAGTGACTTTATTCTTGTCTGTCTGTAGAGGTTGAGGTGCATTAGCAGGAACACTCCTCTTCCCGGAGCTACTGAGTACAGTATTATAGGAAGAGCCAACGGCTATCTCAGTTTCTCTATCTGACCCTGTCTATCCTTCTCTCTCTCTCTCTCTCTCTCTCTCACTCACTCACTCACTCACACACACACACACACACACACACACACATCTATCTGTCTGTCTATACCCTCTCTCTCCATTTGGCCGGCTGACTCACTCCTGGTTCAGAACCACCCACCTCTACAGAGCGAGAAAACAGGCTTAAGAGAAATGTTTTCAGGTGCTGTAGAACTGACTTCTGCAAGTAACTAAACTAAAGTTGATGACGCCTTAGCTCAATGTCTTTGTGTGAACCAGATAACGTTATGTAGCTCAGTGCGATACGTCCACCTTCAGCATGTGTGGAAGAAATTAAGTTGTACTCTGCATTTAAGTTAATTACTCCTGCTGGGCTCTCAGGTAAGCAGTTACTTACTGTATACAGACTCCTAAACAGCAAGTGACCTCATTGTGACCTACCACAGGTGCAATGCATGATGGGAAATTTAGGATAATGATAGGTATAACAGATGCAATGAGATCTGCAGGCTGCACAGCTTATGATTACAAATAAAACAACATATCTCACATATGAATAGTTTACAATTATAAACAATACAACACATTGATGAAATATAGTCTTAAATGTGAACACATATTAGAATGATAAAACACATACAAGTATAAAAATTCCTCCACACATGCATCTAAAAAGTGGCGTAATGTACATCAACTGCAGTATTGTCATGGAGGTGGTGTTGGCTTGGTTAGAGGAGATGATGGTGGTACTTGGTCGCTGAGTTTTACCCTGTATAATGAATCTCTCAGCAGGGCTCACGATTGTGTCAGTTTTCTGCTCTTTTTTTACCTCAATCTGATTCATTTTCATGTGCTAGTTTTGCCATTTGAGTGTGTCGGAACCGAGGCTCACTCCGGCTAGCTAATGCTCTCTCCTGCAGAGAGTGTGTAAATGCTGGTGACGCTCATAATTGGCCTTGCAGCGGGAGTAATTGAATGAGATGGATCTAAGCCGGCTAATTTTCTTCAGTTAATGACAAACCCTGAACGCAGGGAGAAAGATAAACTGTCTCGTCCACTCGTCGATAGTTGATGTCTAACTAGCTATCTCAGAGGAGAAGACAAGCACGGAGAGCAGTCCATGTCGCAAAGGGCGGGAAGGAGGCGGAGAGTATTCGCAGTGGTGATTTACTGAGATTGGATAGAATAGAGGGATAGATGCTGGGGTGACTTAAGTGGCTATGGGAAATGTATTCATCTTTGGGGTGATGCTGAGGTGAGAGAGAGTGTGTTGTGTGTGTATTACTGCAGGACTACTCCAACCGTGCTCAGCTGGCGTGCGTCTGCATCAATAACTCAAGTGGATGGCCTCGCTCTCGTCTCTCCGGCGCACATACTCGTGTGGCTGACAGAGACGGAGAACCATACCTAAGCAGTGTTCGCTGTTATTACCGAGAGAACTAAGGAGAAGTCCTGCCATGAGGCGAAGTAGGAGGTGACAGACAATCAGCCAGGAGGAGAGACTAGTAGGCAGGGTGAGAAAAATAGAAGGCCGCAGCCAGTTAACGGGACTAGAAACAGGCTGGAGCCTCTTCCCTGTTACATCACCTGATATTGTAATGGCCTCAAAACTGATTGAAAGGTTGGCTGTGTTAAATCAATCACTCCCTACGTAGGTATTTGAAGTGTGGAAGCCATTGTTGAAGGGAATGGGTTGAGACTGGCGGTGAGCTTGTATTCTTCTCTGTTCACAATTTTTGGGACTAAGCATTCAAAACCTTTTCTTCTGTTGCATTTATTTGAAGTCGCTCTGGATAAGAGCGTCAGCGAAACGCCTAACACGTCATGGAAATGTACAAAAATCAACACTGACAGCAATTAGAGAGATTTCAGTTAATAGCAGACCAAGCCGTTGACTGAACTGAAGGCTTGTATTATGCTACGATGGCTGCTGGTTGTTCCCTCGGCTCCACCGTGACCCCACAGCCGAGCACCGAGCTAGTGTGTAATAAGAGGCATAACCAGCTCCTATTTAAAGCTCCCACTGCACTGTAATCACACTCAGCTCTGCTATGTTCACATGTCAGCTCCCATTCCCCTCAAATCCTCCTTATTAGAGATGGAGAGTGGGCTGGGATTTCACTGTTTACTGCCCAACAGCCTGAACAGAGGAGACACAACACTGATGAATAGTCTGAGACGGATTGTGTGTTTGTTTATCTATCGTTCTATCATGCTGTTGTTCTATTGTTGTATTGTTCTTTCTATCTATCTATCTATCTATCTATCTATCTATCTATCTATCTATCTATCTATCTATCTATCTATCTATCTATCTATCTATCTATCTATCTATCTATCCATCTATCGTTCTATCGATCTCTCTAGCTATCCTATCTATCTATCTATCTATCTATCTATCCATCTATCGTTCTATCGATCTCTCTAGCTATCCTATCTATCGTTCTATTGTTCTATCTATCTATCTATGTAACTATTGTTCTATCTATTGTTCTATTGTTCTATCTGTCTGTCTGTCTGTCCGTCCATCTGTCCATCCATCTATCTCTCGTTCTATCGTTAATAAATTCACAGCCATGTTAAATTTGCGTCACCAGAGGTTGATACAATACAACCACTGTAGATATTCTAATGTTACTGTGTGTTTGCTTTCCTGTGTCTTAGTGACACAGTAAAATAAATATTATTTAAGTAAATCACTCAGTAAAAACTTCAGACTGTGTGTTGCCTCCCTGTGTCTTTCACTGTCTTAGTAAAGGGTGTTTTCTGTCAAATGAATGTTAACAGGTCAGTAAGCTGAATAGAAGCAGCAACATCTACACAAACTGAAAAGTAAACAGCTGCAGAAACTGTGACTGGATGACATCTGTGTAATGTTTCCTAAATATTTAGGATGAGTAAGAATAATTCAATACACAAACTACATAAGATGTGTATATAGATGGGCCTATACAAGGAAGGAAGGAAGGAAGGAAGGAAGGAAGGAAGGAAGGAAGGAAGGAAGGAAGGATGGAAGGAGTTGTTATATGTAGCCACTTAAAAATGACTGACTTTGTTGGTGTTGTTGTGTAACTGTTGTAAGAACTAACAGCAGTAGGTG
>CABFOS010075989.1:0-10162 GCA_900660315.1 Diretmoides pauciradiatus | reverse complement strand
TCAGATTTTTGCACTAAGAAACATCATTCCACTCAATGCACTGTTCAATGATGTTTCTTAGTGCAAAAATCTGATCAATGCATCCTCTGCCTTTTCTGAATCCTGCTTGTTCTTCCCTCAGCTTGCTGTCAATTACTGGTTCAATCCGTTGGAGAAGCACTCTGCAGAAGATCTTGCTTGGGATGGAAAGTAGTGTAATACCACGCCAGTTGTCACAGATCTGTAGGTTTCCTTTCTTGGGAAGTTTCACGATTAGTCCCTTAGCCCAGTCACTTGGAATAGTGTCACTCTCCCAGATGGTCCTGAAGAGATCAACCAACACTGATGTTGCTGTGACAGGGTCAGCCTTGAGCATCTCTGCTTCGATGGAGTCGATGCCTGCTGCTTTGCCACTCTTCATGGCTTTGAGAGCTTCCTTGATCTCAGAGGCTGTAATTGGACTAATGTCGATGTTAAGGACATCTTTTGCTGGTTGAGGATTGGCTGATGTGTCTGGTTGGGGGCAGTTTAGCACTTCCTGAAAGTGTTGGACCCATCTTGCTGCTTGCTCCCTTTCAGTTGTTACAACGGTACCGCTCTTACATCTGATGGGGGCTGACTGGCTGGTGTTGCTGCCACAGAGCTGTTTGGTGATCTTATAGACAGTGCACAAATCTCCCTTGGCTGCCGCCTGCTCAGCTTCACCCGCCCTTTCCTCTACAAAAGACCGCTTGTCCTTCCTGGCGCTCCTTTTGACCTCTTTGTCCTTGGACGTATAGGCCTTTTGGACCTGATCCTGGAGTCTCTGGGACTTGGTGCTTAGCAACTTTGCTTTCAATTGTTTCCTTCTATTTTTTGCCATGTTCCAGGTGTTATCCATTTCTTGTTGTTTTTCTTCTTATATCCTAAGATTTTGGTTGCTGCAGCTCTGACCGGGACTGCTTAGGCAGGGGAATTGGACATGCACAATTGGGAGAAAAATGGGGTAAAAAAAACATTAAAAAAAACAAAAACTGCTAAATTCAACATCGATATGCCCAATCGGTACATTCAACACAAAAAAAAACTTGCGTCTAAACTGCCATTAATGGATCACAGGACAATTGATATATACTACAGTCGCATGTCTCTGTACAAACATAGGTGAAAAATCGATAGTCTAGTCATGGTGGTAGTAGTAGACCTTAGGGTTATCAGGCAGGCAGGCCCCTTAATACAAAGGCAGAAAATGAAAACAGAAAATAAAAAATTAAAATTAAAGGAAACATGTAAGAATGTTCTCCTCATTCAACCCAAAAGGCTCAATAGAATGTAACAGGTATATGTAGTAACACTCCCTTTGAAGTAAGATTCTGTCCCTGTCACCACCTCTATGCGGTGTTCTAACTTGCTCAAGGCCCATGTACTTGAGATCAGAGACATTGTGGTTCACTTTGTTGAAATGTCTAGCTACTGAAGATTTCGGGTAATTTCTTCTAATTGAACATTTATGTTCAGAGATCCTGGTTTTAAAAGGCCTAATTGTTTTGCCAACGTAAAAAAGGTTGCACGGGCACTTCAAAAGCTAAACTAAATAATTAGTGATGCATGTTATCCTACCTCTCACTCGGACCTCTCTGCCATTAGATGGATTTATAAGCAACTTTTCTTTTAGCGTCCCTGGACATTGCACACATGAAAGACAGGGGAAATTACCATCAGGAATGTTGGCCATGAAATGTGTTAGTTTCTTCCTGGGCAGGTCTGATTTGACTAAGTGGTTACGTAGATTGGGGATATCTAAGTTTGTCGACTCACACATTAGGGACGTCACCTGTCACCCATGGACGTGACAGGTGTTAATTAATTATGCAAGCCCGTAGCTGAAGAAGCACATGTGCGAAACGTCCCTTGTTGGGCTGCTAATAAACTTTTCTGAACCTGGAGTGCTGGCCTGGACAATCCCTGCTTTCAACTTTATTATTCTTGGGGCTTCAGCACCCAGTACTACACAAGAGGTGAGCGTGTCTCCAGCCCTACTTGACCATCTCTCATTTTGCGCATTAACTTTTTCGAAGAAGGCAAAAACCACCTCAAGTGTGCGTCTAAACTTTTTTTTGCGAATTTGAGGAAGTTTTTTCGAATTTTGCCGTTTCCATTTCGCAAGTATGGCATTTTCGAATGCGATACTTCAAAATGTGCATAAAACACGTTAATGGAAACATGATGTGACACAGGTTGCTTGTTAGTTGTTGGTACTTTGTTACCGTTGTTTCCTAACCATTGTGTGTTTTTTCTTTATGTTGTGTTTCAGGTGCTTTTGGAAACAACTCAGGGAGAGTCTGACTCTCAAACCTTGTTTCAGTCAAGACTGTCCACTCCACTCCCACACAGTTCCTCTCCCAGTTTGCTGAAGAACCACTTGCTGGAACACTGCTGCGCTACTTCTGGCTTTGTTAATGTTTTGACTCATTTGAGGCTATTTTTCTCATTCTTTTGATATTGATTCACTGAGCGTCTGGTACAAAGGCCGACAGTGTACAGATAGAAAGGTTTTACGTGAATTTTGTATGCCTTTGGAAGATTTGCTCAACGTTTGTAGACACTGAAGTAAAAGCCGAGATGTGTTTTGAGTTATGATTGGCTTTGAAAGTCTACAAAAGCATATTTTAAACAAAAAGAGCCCTTAGTTAACAATTCTCCTTGAGTAGGAGTTACAGTACTGATCTTGGATCTGTTTTGCCTTTAAGGTTACTGTGTAAAAGAACAAGGGATACTTAGCCCTGTGTCATGCATTGATTTTAATTAAAGACAGAAGGTTTTCTTGTTAAAGATGACTTTTTTCCTCTTCCTTTGGCAGTTTTGGTAATGTAGAGGTGTTATGTCAGGGAAATAGATGAAAGCCAGTGTAAAGTGTGCCTGCCAGGGTTTATCCCCTTTGTCTCTTCCACTCAGTCAGTCTCACACACACACACACACACAGACACACACACACACACACACACACACACAGAGTTCTAGTAAACAATAAAATCTTTTACAGATACTGCATCTTTTTATTAAAGCGATTCCAACAGCACAACCCCTTTTAAATCAAAGACTCTGTGTCCTGGTGATAGGTCAGCCACACACTACTGACAGGGCTAATATTTAATGCAGCTGCAAGGAGAAAGAAATGGCACACACAATGATGGTATCAACCATTGTTATACACTTTTACCATAGACGAAACGGCTTCACGCTATAGATAGCAAACTGATTTAAGGCCCCTTTCAGATGAGAACAGGTCGTTTTGAGCCTCGACTGTCTTCCCTTTTTAGTACCCTAGTGCAAATACTTCCAATCCATATTACCTTGTCAAGTTTGGGGAAAAACGGACCAAAAGCCACAGGTCACACTAGATGACTAACCCCAACCCAACCATCCCAATCAGACTATCCTGTAGTGTGAATGGGTGTAAGGCTGAAGACTTTGTCCCTCCCAATGACTCCAGACTAGTTGGAGCACAACAGGATTTTCTCAAGCGTTGTTTGGTCAGTCGCGGTCCGGCCAGGCTCATCTAGCGTGAGGCAGCCCGAGACTCACCAAGAATGAAATCTGACAGTGATTCTGCCAACAGCCATTGGGAGTCAAGCTGAAGGAGGAAGAAAAACAGAATCAACCAGAAGAGTAGTTGCGTAAATAGTTTACGTCAAAAAGATTCCTAACATTCAGTTGCATTATGCAATTGCAAACAAAGTAAAATAAGTCTCATAAAATTCATCATGAATGTTCTCCCTGGATTAAAGTCTCTTCAAAGTACATTTATGATATTTCAGTCATATACAGTACCAGTCAAAGGTTTGGACACTTACTGTAGAAGGGTTTTTCTTTATGTGTACTATATTATACAATAATAGTAATAATAGTAAAATCATTAAAACTATAAAATAACACAAAAGGAATAATGCAGTGACCAAAATAATGTTAAACAAATCAAAACTATCTGTTATTTTAGATTTTTCAACTTTTTAAAGGCCACAATCGCTATTTGTGCCTTTAAAATGATGATTTAATCATTGTGGTTCAACATTCTCCACCTCTAAATTTCTAAATGAAAAGTTTTAAAGTTTTAAAAGAAAATCATTCATATGCATCAACTTCACTGTTTATATTTGTCATGAGAAACAGTCAGATGTGTCCCAATCTGGGAAGCCAGAGGCTCAATCGGTCCGACGATCGTCTTAGCCTCTGGGATCGCCATCCTCTAGTTTTGGGTTATCCGGTCTAGCCAGGATATCCGGCCGCCGATCATTTAGTTTTCTGTTTTTGCGGTCATGTTTTTACATCAAACTTTTGCCATATCCTGTTGGCAAGCAAACTACCGTGTCGCGTTTGTCAAGCAAATACTTTAAACAAAGCAATAACACTCAAAAAACGGCCGGTGGATGACCGGTCCCCGGAAGAGGAAGTCACTATCCGCGTATCGTATTTCGTCTGATTGATTTGTTTAATATACTTACTTGACAAACGCGATGTGTTAGCTTGCTTGCCGACAGGATATGGCAAAAGTTTGATATAAAAAAATGACCGTAAAAGCTAAAAACTAAAAGTTAAATGATCGACGGCCGGAAGAGGAAGTCCGTTCTTCGGATCCGCTGGCTAGACCAGATGACTAGGAACTAGTGCCGGCGATCCCAGAGTCTACTATCGTCATAGTAGAGATTGGGTGTGTCCATACCCTTGACTGGTAGTGTATCTAGTGAACTGTTGTGGACAAAGGGGTGAATGAATTTGTGCCATGTGATCCCTTGTCTTTATGTGTTTAACGCCCCATCTTCGCTTGGTGTGTCCCCTAGTCACCCGACGGGACGTCAAGCATTTCTCAAGACCAGTCATTTATTCTGAAGTGCCCTGACCTGACTTGACTAGTTGAACTGGGATGTTAAAGAGAAAGTCTCCTAGGATAGACAGTGATATGTAAAGAGAATGAATGAGTAAGTAAAGTAAACTGAAACATTTTGCCATCACAGGTTATGTGCAGTCAGGGCGTGGGTTTGACAATGGGATTATTTATTTTTTTACAACTGAAATTATTTTTCCTCTTTCACTTCGCTGTTCAGAGGGAAAAAGGAGAGGGAGGTAGTGAAGAGAGAAAGACAGGGAGAGTGAGCAAAATGAAAGGAAATGCATTCTAAGTGAATTTCTCCTCCCTCAGATTGACTTCAAAGGGACACGACTAATCCTCTCACGCCTGCTCGTTAATAATCCCGTTAATAATCCGTTCAGCTGCTTTCACGCTGTGCTGTTTATTGGCATTGTGGCACTGCGAAAAAGTGATGAGAGGAGTCTCACCGTTTTACTCTTAGGTGCTGCCACCCCGTTCAACAACACAGCTGCCTCAGCTATATCTCATCTTGGCAACACACACACGCGCACGCATGCACGCACGCACACACACACACACACAGATTTAAGAAGGCTCTTAAGAAGGGTCCAGTTAAGACAGAGCCTTAAGTAAGGAGTGTTTCCCAGATGCCGTCTTAGTGGCCTTCTTAAGAAGGTTCATAAGAAGCTTCTTAATGTAACCGGGGGTGTCACTCCCACGATGAGATGGCGCGCTGGCTACTTGGCCAACGGGATGTCCCTTTGGCTGACAGGTTAGCGTGTCAATACGTGGTCTGGGTGATCCGGGTTCGATTCCCGTGGTGGGGGTCCTCTCGGTTCGCTACAAGTGGCATTGTCGGCAGGATCGGGGAACCCGTAAAGGGCCCATCGAGAGTGCGCGTGCCCTGCGGGTCCAGTCGGGGGGCTGTAGCGCGGAAGCAGGTCCAGCTAGGGGCTGAAGCACGGGGACGCACTTCCCGAAGCGGGGGAGAGAATGTAACCGGGGGTGTCACTCCCACGATGAGATGGCGCGCTGGCTACTTGGCCAACGGGATGTCCCTTTGGCTGACAGGTGAGCGTGTCAGTACGTGGTCTGGGTGATCCGGGTTCGATTCCCGCGGTGGGACTCCTCTCGGTTCGCTACATTAAGAACCCTCTTAAGCTTCTTAAGAAACCTCTCAAGAACCTTCTCAAGAACCGGAACTGGAACCTTAACCGGAGCTACCAAATCAGTTTTGTTGTAACAAGTGGCGTCCTATTCACCCCATCAATAAAATAATGCTGAAAATGAACATGCGGGGAAATGAGGCGCCCGAACGCGATTATAATACTAATTGCGGATGAATCCACACTTATGCACGCAGCAGAATGTCTGAAAACAAATAAATAAAACAAATAACTGACGCAAATAAAACCCAATAACCCGGATAAAAATCAGAAAAATAAGAAAATGAAAACATTAAAGGAAATACTATAAACTTACATGATGCCATGATCCCAACAAACATAATGGGGGGAAAAGATGCAGGAGCCAAACCCACCAAATATCAACAGCCCTGTGACAGGTACGTTATGAATAATAGGCCACAAAGGACACATTCAATATGGCAACAAAGTGTATGTATAAGTAACAAAGCCCAGCTGATTAGAGTATGAATACATGCCCAACCCGTGGTGGCCTGCTACTTTAACTATATAAAACTTTATTTATTTCAGACATGGACTGCAGCTCAAAGTGCTTTATATACAGAGCTACAACACGTGGTAAAGTAGGAGACAGTCAGCCTACATCAAATAGTGAGGAAAACAATTACAGAGCAGCATAAAAGGATTCAATTCTGTTTAGAGGCAAATACCATAAAACATTTAAAACACATGGAACCATATTACATAGAGGAGAGTTTTTCAAGTTTTCCCTGATTTTGAACACTAAAGGAAATGGGGGAAAACACAATAAGGATGAACAGTGCAGCACTGTATTAATATCTCCTTGCTTAGTGTAATATTAATTTCCCTGGTGCGGCTGGATCTGCGAGCGTTTGGTCGTTAAGAAGGGTGTTAAAAGGCTCCGGACCCTTCTTACAACTTCTTATGAAAGATCATCTTAGTCTAAGAAGCAATCTGGGAAATGCGTTTGCTTCTTACGGGAGCCTGAAGAAGGCTCTTAAGACGTTCTTAGTGCTAAGAGTTTCTTAAGTGCATCTGGGAAACACACAAATGCCCTTGTGTGTTTGTGTGTCTGAGTGTGTGTTTGTGTGTCTGAGTGTGTGTGCACGCTTCACTGACTAACCCCTAGTAAGTTGTTAGTTTGATGGAAACATCTCTCTCTCACACACACGCACACACACACAAACTCACTTATTACATCTTTCTCATCTCTCTCTCTTCCTCTTTCCCTCACTCTCTCATTCCACCTATTTTACACATGGATGGAGCTAAGCCAGCCTCAAGGTTTTGGACTAAAGTCCATGTTTTCATCCAGCGCGCTGGCTTGCAACTGCCTTACTCAGTGAGCTTGAACAAGCAGGTTGCCAGATCCATTATGGTTTTATCCCACTCGACTCCCAACGCCCTGTGCTAGCCTTCTCCCGCTGCTGGAACGGATGAGAGATGAAACAATTAACAACCATTTTCTTCAATCAGCAGAGGACTTGACAGGGGAACCAGAAAGAAAGAATAGTAATAATATCTCACCCGTCTTCCTTATTTCTTTCTACTGTCCATTTAAAAATAAATCTAAAGCTGCATATGAAGAATGTTTCAAAGAAATTGTTGAGAAGAAAGAGAGCGAGGCAGATAGATGGATGGATACAAAGAATGGAGAAGAAAGGGCAGAGTGGGAGGGTTTCAAAGCTTAGTTATTCTTTAATAAGTCTGGGGAATTAATTTCACCATCCGCCAACGAGCTCTCTTTATCAAGTGGCACATCAAGCTGTGCGAGGGTGTGTTTGTGCGAGTGTGTGTTTGTGCGAGTGTGTGTTTGTGCGAGTGTGTGTGTGTCTTTATAATGGAATGGAATGCCTACGATGTCTAGAATACATTATAAGGGCACTATACAGGCCGCTCGGGTAGTTTAGTGTTACATTCCCCTGCTTATCAACCCTGAGGTCGCAGGGTCCATCCTCGGGGTTATTTCCGGCAGTGTCCGGGACTGCTTAGGTAGGGGGAATGGGACATATAAATTGGGAGAAAAAGGGGGAAAATAATGAAAATAAAATAAGGGCATTACACGTAACTAATTAGATACAATATAGTTTCTTATGATTGTTTATAACTGGATGTCTATCAGAGTTTATAAAGGGTTATAATGCATTATAATAACAATACGAGTAAACAGAAATGATCTGTGCAGCGTGAGAAGTTGTCATTGTGTTGAGTAAAATGCATAAAACAATACATGAATCAGAAGTTTTCATTGTTTCACTGTAGAAATGAGTAAAATACAACATTCATAAGACCCTTGCACTCATAATTCATTCTAATTAATATTTTATATGAGTACTGATATAATGCAATGTGTTATGTGTTCTTATGAGCATTAGTAGTCTTATTAGTCTCATTAGTGCCCTTATAATGCAACAGAGATATGGCAGACGTAGCAACTTCTTATTACCTCTCATTCTTCATCAGCAGCATTTGTACTTTATTTACTGTAGAAAAGCCAGAGGAGCTTTGATTCACCATCACACGCCTTCTCCGTAATGGAGCTATGTTTAATGAAACGGTTGACTCAGTGATGGGAGAGGGAAGGGAAGCAGCAGACATGTTTAGCCTTCCACTGAAGCTCTAATACTTGGCTCTATTATCTCCTCGAAATTGAACAACACAAAACCCCAAGGCCAGTAGGACGTTTGACATTGTCGTGCCGGGCCCATGCTCACGGCCTCGAGTGCTCAAATAGCAGGACTCCAGACATATTAAAGATATTGCTTTGGGGAGACTAATTTCACTGCTGTGTCTTAATGGTGTATAAAAAAAGAAAAGAAAAAAGTTTTGCTTGATGATGGCTTGTGCTGATGGAAGGTTTGTCCGAAATGTGATGCAGAAGACACGATTCCAACCAGGCGAGATAACCTTCCGGCCCTGCAGCAGCTTCCAGTGAAGGAGGTTGTATAACAAGGCCTAATTACCTTTGTCTCTGATGGGAATTGCACAATCGCTGCTTTAATGCACTAATAAACAAGTTCAACTGTTAACCTTCTAACCAAAACACACCTTTGTGGCATATGTTTGGTAAGAAAATGTTTGCAGTAAGCGGTAAAGCAAGAAAGACAACTTGTTTTGGGGTTAGGAAAGTAAGACAACTTTGATAAGGAGTTACACAAACAAGTTTGATTCGGGGCAAACCGCTCCCTCCGAGCGGTTGGCACTGTCTGTCTCACAGCTGCTGCTGTTGAAATGTTTGCAGAAATGTTATTAAAATACGGTGCATTGATTTTCATATGAATCTCTGCTATGCACTGTGTGGTCAGGCAAAGTGTAAGAGACACAGAAGCTGGAAACACAAGGATTTAATCTCTATGGAATCACAGCACACCTTAATAGGATTTAGAAAAGCCTGAGATCATAGAGATTACCTCAACTCAACTGTACAGTGAACACACACACACACACACACACACACACACACACACACATAGACGAAGACATGGACAGGAACTAAAATATTTATTAAAGGATTCAGTAGTCAGTGGATTATTAAATAGCGGGACACCTTGTTTTACCAGTGTGTGTGTGTGTGTGTGTGTGTGTGCACATGTGTGCACACCTTTATGCATGCCTGTAGGACTTTTAACAGGCGTTTTGTTCTTTGATACCTGCCACGGTCACCTGATGTGTTAAGCTTATACCCTTTAACTGGAGCAACAGAGTGGAGGTGGTAAACAGTATTTGGTATGACAGTCTGAGATCCAGGTGGACAGGTAGAATAATCTCATGTAGGGTTCCACCAATATGGGGTTTGAAGGCCAATAACAATACTTTGGGAATATTTCTGCATTGAAAATGCCTATACTGATACACTATTTTCTGCCAGTGTGAAAAAAGTAAACATAAATAAATATTCAGTGTTTCCTACAGAACTTTTTCTTGGCAGTTGAAAAGGCTCTGAAACAGCATTTAGACTATAGGACACTCTCCAGCCCAGGATATTAACAATACTACTACTACTACTACTACTACTACTACTAGTAGTAGTAGTAGTAGTAGTACTACTACTACCACCTCCACTACTACTACTACTACTACTACTACTACTACTACTACTACTACTACTATTATTACTTTCTGTCAGATATCACCATTCATCAACTTCGTAGAGCCTTCTCAGAGCCCTTCT
>CABFOS010075987.1:0-15412 GCA_900660315.1 Diretmoides pauciradiatus | reverse complement strand
CTTCACTAGTCCTGTTGTCAGTAAAGGAGAGAGCATCCACGTCAGGTCATGTTCGGATTCCAGCACTTGCTCAATAACCACTCAAGGTTGAGGACAACATACTCAACACTAAGCAGAAATCAGTGGAGAGTCTAAATAATAATAATAATAATAATAACCCTGTACCTTGCATATTACTTTAATAGAACTGCTGAAATTATTATCTTACAATTCTTGGATAATTGCTATCGTGATTCATGAAGACGATAAGGCAGTTGCATACCGTTGCCATTGCAGCAAGGCTCCTGTGTCTCCCAGTTCATGGCTTTCTGGACCGCTTTCTTCCAACGAGCAAAGCGGAACTCGCTCTCTGTTTGGGAGGAAGTCAGTCAGTCAGGTCCAGTGATGCATTGGGAAATGAAAAGGTATAGGTGGGTTTCAGCCCCCACTACATCAAGTCACTTTGATAATCAGTATGGTTTATCACAATAGCTGAACAAAGAATACAATGATTTTTGTTTCTGAATGTTTTTTTGCATTGTTGAGAATTTTCCCACATCTTGTTTAGGTTTATAAATAAACAGTGTAATGACAGCATGCTCCACTAGGTGGCAGCTACCTAAACAAATTAACTGTTTACCTCTGTGACTACATTTTGAATCAAGCAAACAACATGTGAGCCATCTTTCAAGTAACATCCACTTTGGAAATGGTTTAAGTATGGTACACTTAAAAAGAAGAAAACTAGTTGAAACTTCTTTCCTACCATCTGTGTTAATCTGGGGATGATATTTCTCAGATATGATGTCTGGTAGGTGACCGGGGCTCAGGCTCCACACCTCCACCCCCTCTGCTGCCCCCGCTGCCATGGCTGCACCCAGCGCCGTGGTCTCTGCCATGGTGGGTCGTACTGAACATGACAGACACACATAATTATTAATAGTTGCTCTCAATTTACTTTCAATTTCTACAATTCAAAAAAGGGAGAACAACACCAGCCCAAATATTTGTTCATTAAATTGTGACACAAGGTGTAAAGTCCCTATTTAGACAGTTTATATCAATAGTTGTATTGACAAAACTGTAAAGTTCTTGTTGGGACTAAGGGAGACCGGTCTAGCTGAAGCTGTTCACGTCTCAAGTGACCTTGTGTGTACTTATTGTGTATGTGTGATTAAGTGAGTAAGACAGTCTGAGTACAAATGGTGGTGCATTATGGGAGTCATTACATTACAGTCATTTAGCAGACGCTTTTATCCAAAGCGACTTACAATAAGTTCATTCAACATAGCTAGTCAAAAGAACTACTAGTCACCAGAAATCATAAGTGCATCTCCTTTCTAAACAAGCATCTAAGAGCAGAACCAGTGCTAAAGTGAAAGTGCAAAAACAAATACAATTGTTAAGAGGAAGGGTCAGGGTAGTAATTCAACAAGTGGGTTTTCAGCCTGTGGCGAAAGATGGGCAGCGACTCTGCTGTCCTCATGTCAGTGGGGAGTTCAGTCCACCACTGTGGGGTCAGGACAGAAAAGAGCCATGACCGGGTCGAACGGCCGCAGAGCGTCGGGGCAACTCAAGGTAGCAGAGTAAAGTGGTCAGGCGGGGGTGTAGAGCTTGACCATGGCCTGGAGGTAGGAAGGAGCTGTTCCTTTCACTGCCCGGCAAGCTAGCACCAGAGTCTTAAACTGGATGCGAGCTGCTACGGGGAGCCAGTGTAGAGAACGGAGAAGGGAAGTTGTGTGGGGGAACTTGGGGCGGTTGAACACCAGGCGAGCTGCAGCTTTCTAGGCAGGCTCCAGAGGTCTGATGGCTGACGCCGGAGCACCAGCAAGGAGGGAGTAGCAGTAGTCCAGGCGGGAGATGACAAGAGCCTGGATGAGCACCTGCACCATCGCGTCAGTGAGGAAAGGGCGAATCCTCCTGATGTTGTAGAGCAAGAATCGGCACAATGTTTGCCGAGAACGACAGTTGGTCGTCCAGGGTCACACCTAGGTTCCTCGCAGTTCGAGTTGGCGTCACCACAGTATTGTCAATGGTGATGGACAGGTCTCAGTGCGGACAGCTCTTCCCCGGGACGAACACCAGCTCAGTCTTGTCCAGGTTGAGCTTCAGGTGGTGTTTCGCCATCCACTCCGAGATGTCAACCAAGCACGCAGCAATGCGTGTCTCCACTTGTGTGTCAGAGGGGGGAAATGACAAGACCAGTTGGGTGTCATCAGCATAACAATGGTAGGAGCCAACGCATGGGCATCGATCGAGAGGCCGTCCCGCTGCAACATTCGTGGACGTGCTGAAGAAAGATGTGGGAGCAGGATCTGATGGCGAGCTGGCTGGTTGTATGGAGGATCAAGATGACTGGAAGGGACGATGGAGGACTCATCTGAGGACAACCTAGAGAGTTCCACCACTTTGCCTCGCAGCGCTGGGAGTGTGAGAGAAAGAGTACACATCTGACAGAGCTGCGGGTGTGGTAGTGTTTTCTGGTGTAATCCAAGTCTCAGTTAGAGCAAGAAAGTTGATGGAGAGCAAGGATGCGTAGCCTGAGATGAACTCTGCTTTCGGCACCACCGACTGGCAATTCCAGTACCCCCTGCTACCACTTGCTCACTGTGAATTGAGAGTGTACTGTAGGATAGATGAGATTAGTGGGGTCACGACGCCTGGGAGTGACCCAGCGTCTATGTGACCACCGAAAAGAGGAAATGACAGGAATGGGAAGCACAGACATGATAGTCCACAATATATACAGATAACTTATCAATCTAAAAGGAGAAGTACTCAGTCTTTTAAGAAGTCAGGCTTGTTGCCTTTGTTCGCCCTAGCCATCGTTTGCCTGATGCTTGAAAGCTGATGCTTCCAAAAACAGCAGTGGTTAACGACTGCTACCACTGACTGCTAATTGTCTGCCAGGAGTGCAGGCCCCTCCCCTGACCGTTAGTTAGTAGTTACGGTAGTTAGTTGAACTTTATTGTCCCCGAGGGGGAAATTTGGCTTGGGCACAGTACATAGTTGCCTCAAAAAGAACACCAGAGAACAACATGTAACGTCATACAATAAAAACATGAGAAGATAAAAACATGAGAAGATAAAACAGAGAAGCATACAATCATTTCACATAAAGAAAGACACACAAACAGTAAAATCATTGACAACACGACGCTTGTGCTTGAGTGTATTCCACATGTGCAAGTATGGTTATTGCACATTGCCCTATTGCACTAAGATTTATAAATAAAATGCTTACCTATTTATTGCATATTGCTCTATTGCACTTAGTGTTATTCAGCAGCTTAATGGAGGCTGGGCAATTGCCTACCGGGTGAAACGACCTCCAATTGGGAGAGTCACAAAAAGAAACTATGCTCAACCTTAGGTTAGTAAAATAGCACACTAAATCAAAGTAAATTAAACTAAATCAAAACAGCTAATCAGCGAGATATAAGGAGAGTTGGGCTTGAAGGTGTGGCTACAAAGGCAAAACTGACCAACTAGCAGCTAACAACAGACTACCGAAAAAGCACTAGCACTGAAACAGCCTAAGTCCAGCTAATAGCAACTTGTTAAAGCAAGGAGAATATAGAATATAACAGTTCAGAATCCCTCCAGAAGTTAAATGCACCCTGTCCTCTCACCTACGGGCAGGCAGAGTATGTCAGCCTGCAGTTGCATCAGTAACCTGTTGGAAGTCATGCCTCCGTCCACCTGCAGCTGGGTCAGAGGGATGCCACTGTCCTGGTTCATCGCATCAAGGATCTGAAACACACAACGTGCCATCAGTTACAGATATCCAACACCCATCAAATGCTAAATGCAGGGTGACCTTTGAGTAATCAGCATATTTGAGATTTTAATGCCGGTTATGCTTGGTTATATACACAACCTTTGATACGGCCATGGTGAAATAGAGTAGGATGACATTTCTATGAAAAATTTATTTATTATTTTGGTTGGTAAAAAATATTCTTGGCAGGTAATTTACAATCATAATTTTGTACTTTATCCTTGGCAGATGAGCCAAAAAGTTATTTTACCATATACTTATACATTATACTTATACATGGCATTATGAATTGTCAGTCTAGTCCATGTCTTATATCAGTGTAACAATGTGAAAATTCATTGATCCCTGTGGGGAAAGGGAGGTCTGGGTCAGCTACAGAACAGCAGCTTGTAGGGACTCGTCTTGCTCAAGGAAATGTCAGCAGGGTGGATGAGTGACGATCGACAAGTGTCTGTGTGTGTGTGTGTGTGTGTGTGTGTGTATTCTGTGGAAGCAGATAAGAGATGTTGCTCACCTCTCTGGTCTGGAAGCAGACAGCCTCCAGGGCAGCGAAAGCCAAGTGGTTCCTGTTGGTGAACTGAGTGAGCCCACAGATGATTCTAGAAAACACACAGAAGAAACTGATTAGATAAGAAAACTGTAATGTTGTTAATAAGGCAATGTGTTGTTGATGCATAGAGGCAGGTTCACCAATCAGTATTTTTTAAAGAGCATGTTAATACGGCCATACCACCAGTATCCATACATCCCATGAAAGAAAATTCTTCTTCAGGGATCAATAAAGTATAATTATTAATAAAACACTTTCCCCCAGGCATCTTTGGAGCATGCATCCCCAGCCATTACTTGTAAGCCATCAGTCGTCTGTCAATACTTGACTGTCTCACCCTCTTGCACTGGGCTCCCAGTAGGGGGCGTAGAGCCCAGAGAAGGCCGGCACGAAGTAACAGCCGTAAGACGTGCCTGCTGCAGCTGCCAGTTTCTCTGAAATAAGAAGAGAGGATTGAAGAAGATGGAGGGTTGTTATCTAAAGTAATAATCTGTGACAGTTTCATATAACTAAATGTCCATTTTGCTATTCTCCGTCATATAATTCTATAACACAACAGCAATTCCACCTACAGCCCTGTTAAATAAACGTGAAACTGTTTCTAATACGTTTTAGTGCCTTAAATTTAGATATTTTTTGGTTTTAATTTGAAGGACCCGTAGATACCATGTGATTATTGATATGAAAGTCAAACTCACAAAAGGAATATTATTTAAACAAGAACATTTAAATAAATAAAAAATTGTGCACGTGAGTGAGAGGCAGTAGGGTGGGGTTGAGATATGAACCCCATTCAAATTATTACCCATCTAAAAACCTGTTTATAAAACGTATTAATGGATGTATGGATGGGTAATGGATATAAATCACTGAGGAAAGAAAGCCTTCCAAATGAGTGTGAGCTGGAGTGAGGTAATGCATCAGATGCTCCAGTGTAAGTACCGATCTCCTTGGTAGACTGGACAATGCCCATGTTGTCCTTCAGCCATCGTACCACCGCCCCCGCTATGGCCACTGAACCCTGGGTGTGGGAGACACATGGGAACCAATCACATGTTAGCACCAGACAGGTCAAACCTCACAGTAAGGGCACAAAAAGTCAGCAAAATGTGAATACAGGTATTTTGATTGCAAATGGGGAAAGAATTACAGGTACAAAGATTTTTGTATTCTAGTAATTATTAGTGTCTTGAATGCTGAAATATTTCCAAGCTGTAAGTCTTTTCTTACGGTATCTGAAGGTTTCAGAAATACAAATTCAAGACTTTTTTTTACCATCAAGCCAATTTAACAACCACTATAAAGAAACAAAAAGCAATTTCCAATTGAACATAGCTAATAAAAGGGAAAGGACACTTGTAAATGTTTAGGGACAGTTTAGGGACACAATGTCCAACTATGATTATTCAAGCATATGCAATTATATACATACATACTACAAATACTACCTCTAATACCTGCAGATACATTCAGTACTTACTGTATCGAGACACACACACCTACAGTACTGTATGTACTGTGTAGGCTGTTAGGGCTTCCATACATTAACACTGACTGTAGCAAGTCAAACTGAACTTCATTGCCCTAACAATAGAATGTTTTGCTTCCTTTGTTCCACCTTTATTTTGAAAGTATTGTCACCTGTCATTTAAAGGCAGAACTTGTGAAAATGTGCCTTCAGGCATTCAGGCACATTTTCACATATCTCAAAGTTAGGTGTCTACCTCAGCTGGCTGCTGGCCGTCGACAGACACGTGTGTGTGAATTCGCATTGCTTTGCTACAGGCTGGCGTTTCCTGTCGTTCTGACCTTTGTCTTCAATGTGTTTTAAGATCTTATCCTTTTTTCAGGACCCGCAGTTTTCATCTGCATAGTATAAGTGGTGTTGCGTAACTTTGAGATCCTTCAATGTGATGTCATACACACCTCTAGTGCATAGCAGACAGGCTGGTCTTTCCCCATTTTGTAAGCAATTGTGGTCAGTAGGCCATGGTCCGACATAACAGCCTAGGAGAATCAGAAGAAAATGAGAACAATTATTTATATCAGTGCAGTTTAAAATAAATAAGAGTTTGACTAAGAAGTATGTAAGGTTTGCGGGTGTGTGTCTGAGAGCAGCATCTTACCTTGGCCCCTGTGTTTCTGAGCATGAAGCAACCGGTCCCATACCTTTACATAACAAGAAGAACGGTGCAATGAATAGAAGAAAAGGTGATAACACCGACAATGTTGTGTACACAAACAGTATAGATAGAAGTATGGCCGTGAGAGGTCTTACGTGTTTTTGGCCTGGCCGTCCTTGAAGCACATCTGACCAACCAGGGCAGCCGACTGGTCCCCTAGACACTGATACACAACAAGAAGTCGCTGTCAGTCACACATTTTGACAAAGTAATGACAGCTAATGCCATTTAATCACACACACACGTTTCCCTCAACTGTTTGTGTGCAAGTGCAAACACGTGCACTATAGCACAGACACAACCTTCCTTTTAATACAGTTTAGCAAACAGAGTATTCTAACACAATTATATAATGGGGAAATTCCTTACCCCAGAGATTGGCACCCCTACAAGAGAGCTGGATTTCTGGTAGGGAGACAAAAGAAAGGGAGAAATGCATTTAGATTCAGGCTGAATGATCACAGACAGAGAATAACGCTGACCTGCCTGTGGCACAGTTTTTTTTTTGGATTTTCATTCCCCTTCAACTGTATCCAAGAGTTGTTTTAAGTGTTTCCCAGAGACTAGGGGACAAACAAACCCGGACAAACAAACCCAGACAAACACACACACGCGCACATGGAATACAATCGATCTCTGAGCAGAGCCTCCCAAACTGCCACAAAAGGAGGCGTTTGTGTGATAAATGCCCGGCATCATTACATGCTCTCTTTATTACTGCGTAGGCTGGTTTCGCCAATTTTACCATTACCCTTTTTAAATGACAGAATCTCGTTTTTTTTTAAAGCAGTAGGATCATTACAAACAAATTGTGTGGGATATTGGCTCCATCCACCTCCTTTACAGCCTCAGTATCTACTCCATATGATTACATCATCTGCCATTGTGATCTTATCAGGCCATATCAAGGTGATTAAAGCCAAGACATTTCATGAAACTTGAATAACACCAATTTGTGTGATCGTTGATCAAAAGGATAAAAACACAATACAGCCACAAGGGCTTGTTTCCATTGTTATTATCCTGGGAACACTGGAGAGTCGATGCAATCCTAATTCTAATCCTCTTTAATATGATTGCCTTTCAGCTGAAACATTTAAAAGGACATTTAGATGAGATACTGGCTGATACGTCTTCCTTTACTGCTTCATAATCTAGACGTTAATCAGTACATTATCTCATCTGAGGAATACAATACTGGATCTTATCAGGTTATATGATGGTTAAGGTAAGTCAAAAGATTTTATGACACCATTCACCAGAATAACACACGATTTTTATGAGCATGCTTATCCTCATATTACCATGGAACCACAGAGACACTCACACACAGATCTGAACTTACCACCCAACCGTAGACTTCAGAGGAGCTTCTGACTTTGGGGAGAATTTCCATTGGGATGTCAAAGTACCTAGAACCAGCACAATAATATATTTGTTCAGGTGCTCAATTCAAATAGTCACTTGTGTGTTTGCTTGCATGCGACCTTGTACCTGCAGAGTTCAGGATCCCAGTCCATGGTGTGGATGTTGAAGAGCATGGTGCGACTGGCGTTTGAGACGTCTGTACAGTGGACCCCTCCATTCCTACCGCCTGTCAGGCACTAAGAAGGAACGCAAGTATATCGAAAAAATAACACTCAACTAAGTGAACATTAAACATTATGAACAAATGAACCAACTCAAATCATCTACATCTGGTTTTACTAATGGAAACGCACCAATTCATCCTCTAAACGTAGATTTTAAAAGGAACCTCAGCCATGTTAACACAAAATATCTGTTGCGCTACAGTCCTGTTCCACATGTCTTTTACATGTGAATAGCCACCGTTTTCACTGGTGTACACAGACTACGTAGTCACTGCAAATAACTCACAGCGCTGGCTTAAACATGTCGTCAATCACCGCAGAGTGCACCAAGCCAAACTGACTCTAGTGCTGCTGCCATAGTTAGGAGAATGTACAAATTTAACAAATGATCCCTAGATTTCTTTGGGAGCCCCGAAAAAAACAAAATATTGCCCCAAATACTATTTGACCCAGGTCTGGTGCACACAGGCCCCGAGAGAGCTTTAGCAGGCTTCAGCAGCTCCCTACCCAGATGATCCAGGAGTCCACTGTGCCGAACATGGCCCGCTCACTCAGCACCGCCTGTCGCACCTCCTCCACATTGTCCAGCAGCCAGCGCAGCTTCACCGCACTGAAGTAGGTACTGATGGGAAGGCCTGTCTTGTGCTGGAGAGATGAGGGGAAGCACATAGATGAAGACAGTGGAGGGTGATAACAATTTATTTATTTATTTTTAAACAAGGAACTCACAGATATATAACGTTTTGGAATGAAACCCTGCAATTTGTAACCATGTGAAGTGCAGGATAAAATTGCCTTTAAATTCAGTTGTCTTTTAAATTGGGTTTTCCAATACAAATAAAGGGTTTTCTTGCCCATCATCCGCTCTCACCTTGAGATGGTTCTTGTTTTTGCCCGGGGCCTTGTTAATGAGCCTCTCCACTGTCGATTGAGTGCGCAGGTCCAGCCAAACTAGACACACCAGAGGGGGAAGGATTACACACAAGGAAAACCAATGTATCCCACCTCACTGTTGAGGTGGGATACTAAGAACCAGTAGCACCAGTTCTGCAGAGATTCAACTAGGGGACACAAATACACATAGAAACAGAAAATGGTGCCACACCTGGGCCATGAACACACCAGCTATTGGATGATTTGAAGGGGGTGGCAACCTCCAAGTTAGCAGCGATAAGAGAAATGGATGGTATGGTTATACACTCATCAGAATCCACATTCAAGCTCAATTTGACAAACTATGAAGAACATAATGCTTACAAACAATTCTTCTTCATAGTTAAACTGTGTAATCCTGCTCCTTGAAATCCCCTTGAGTACACTGAGGGGTTAACAAGCCACCAGTGACATACCAGTCACATTCCAGTTGAAGAGGCAGTCTCAACAACTGGCTGTTAAACCAGTGGGCCAAGCGGAGAAACTCAAGTGATAGGCCATCTGCTAGCAATATTAACAATGGAGCCATAGACTTTGAGTAACACCTTCCTAGTCATGACTGGGGTGTGATGATATGATGCAATCCTGTGCATCAGTGTCATGTGCTGTGCGGTGTCCCAGATGACATAACCTCCAAATTTGCTCAACTAGGTTACAGCAAAAGTATGGAGAGGTGAATTTGATATGGCAAAAGGAATCCCAAGGACAGTTTAAGCAAGTCCTGGTTCCACACAAATGGATTGAGGGCAAGGCTAACCTAACATTACTATGAATCTATCCCCAATGGAAGAAAAAACATGCCTGTCGATGATTCAACTTAAATCAATTCCTTTTTCTTTCAGCCTTTTACCCACCGATGGCGTTGTAGAGAGGCTCCCCTGTGTCTTTGTCCCAAACCAAGGTTGTCTCTCTCTGATTGGTCACTCCCAGGGCTGAGAAAACAACAGAAATATGAACAAAGCCCTCACTTATCCACACCGCTTTATGTTTTTGTCTTCACACCCAGCTAGGTGTGGTTAAACCCCAGTATTGGGCATACACAGTAGAGCTGCAACGATTAGTCATTAGTTGTCAACTAGGGATGGGAATAACGGATAGTTTTGCAACCGGTTAGCCGACATCATTATCCGGTTAATTAATGGTTAGTCGTTTTCCCCCCCCCAACTCTTTATAATTAACGGTTAGAATGGTTGCCGGGGTGCCGGGTGAAAAAATTAGCAGACGGCTACAATCGGTAGACTCAACATAGCAAACATAGCAACTTCAGAACGGAGCAGAGTTATTAACACTTGCATAGCGAGGAGTTGCTTTACCTGCATCTCTCTCTGTTTCTTGTGATTGTCAGTAGACACTTCTTGTGATAGCAAAACGAACAGGTAGGGGAGGGAGAGTGAGGGGATATTGTCCACTACACTAACTAGTTAACTAGTTAATCAATCACGGATGGCGTCGTTCTCGGACGGATTACATTTTTTTTTAAATGAGTCGCTGCCGAGAACACTCGCAATGTTTACACTCAACGTTGTCATCCGAGCTCCGCTCAGCTGTCGGTCTCTCACTCGCTCAAATGTCCATATGTTGTGGTTTCTTTAGTCCTCTATGACAGTAAACTGAATATCTTTGGGTTGTGGACAAAACAAGACATTAGAGGACGTCACCTTGGGCTTTGGGAAACATTGATCAACATTTTTCACCATTTTCTGAGAAACTAATAGACAGATTGATCGATAATGAAAATAATTGTTAGTTGCAGCCCTAATCCACAGCTAGGTGTAGTTAACACTTGATCTTGGTTAACGGCACACACAGTAACACACCTTTTATATTGGAGATATCGATGTTGAGCTGGCAGAGTTTCTCACAAGTCCTCTCCATGCACTCATAGACCGACTGCATTATCTCCATGGGGTCCTCCTCCACCCATCTGATTGAAACACACACAAACATATGAACACAAACACCGACACACGTCTGTACAGACACTTACACACCTCAGTTTTGTACATGGTGCAAAATAAATCGAAGACAACATTCACTATAGTGAATGTGCTTCTGCTGTTACAGTATCTGTTTGCCTGCTAGAAGCCAAACTCTTCGGCTTACGCCTAAAGAGGAAAACATGGAGATTTAGACATACCGTTTGTCTCTGGTACACAATTACAGCAATTTAAAAACTAGAAACAGAATACCCATCAATGAAAACGGTCAATAGAGTCACATCAGAACATACTGACCATGCCCTTTATTTCTCTCTGAGTACATATAATAAAAGAGCTGGACCTTGGACTCAATCATGTTAGAATTCAAATAAATGTGAATCATCTAAATTGCAGTTAAATCGTAACCTCCGTAAGCCACAAAACACACCACGTGAAAACACAGTTTGTTGCCATAATTGGAAATGTTTTTCTCAGTGAACCAGCAGTGATGAGTTACTGTGCCGTGATCAATACTGAATTTCAAACACAAACGGAGTGAGAGCAGAAAGAGCGAATTTCCAGATAGGAAAGTGTTGGGTGGATCATAATTATTGACCTAATTCCTCCTCATGACTGAAATAGTTTAGTTTAGTATTTAGTGTCGCCAATCTGAGCAGATTGTGTCATGGAGGTCAAGTGAACTCACCCCTCTTTGGGGAAACTCTGGTTGATCTCCACTTGGTGGTGACTGATCACTTCTGCTGTTTTGGCATTGAACACCTGCAGAGAAAAGGGGAAATGAAAGGCTGGTTAGAAATTTGGGGCCAGTGCTATAGAAAATGTTTACAGAGCAGGAAAGGTGACAGAAAGACTTTTGAAGGAGCTCCCTCTAAAAAGGAAAAGGGGATTTGAAAACCTTTAGATGTAGCCCACACATGATTTGGTGCAATACAGGAGTGAAGCAGTGAGTGAGGATTTGTTTGACATATTATTTTAAATAGTTCAGTAGTGGCAGAAAAGACAAGGAACAGAGAAGAGGGATGAGGCGACGAAGATCATTAGCTGGATTTGGCCGTGTGACATTGCGGGCATGATGAGCTCCAGCCCGGGGTGCCGCCAAGAAAATGAGAAAAACGATGGTTCCCTATCCCAGAGGGGGAGGAATTAGGATGTGGCACGATAACGGGCTTAGCCGACATCATCTGAAGCGCTTGGTATGGACACTGGTAGGAAATCTTCTTGGTGCACAGCAAGTACTTAATCAAAAATATCATCTTTCTGTCAATACCATATGCATAATGAAGACTTGGAAGACTAAAATTGCAGGTAAATTCTTCAATTCAGGTGACTATAAATGCAGACAAACTATTAAAAACTAAGGTTGGTGCCATAGTTAAAAGATGTAGGAGTCAAATGCGGTCAGCAGACTACCTCAATTACACCACTGCCTTTATCTGAGATGTGAACCATGGTTTGCTATGAACAAACATGTTTTGGATTACTGCACTTTTGACTCTTGATGGGCGTCAAAAACAACCCACCGCGTTACAGTTTAACTTCTGCTCAAACTTACCACTTATGCCAGAGTTGAGCATTTACCCAGGAGCATCAGCAGGGGGTCAAAGGCCCCTTGAAATGAACTGTGACACACATTTATAAAACATCCCGCAATAAGATCGTGGCACTGTGGACAGTCGTTTGTGTTTTCAAGCACCAGCCAAACAAAGACTAGCCCGAGTTAACCAAATTTAAATCAAAATGCTATCTCTTCACTAATCATCCTTTGGCCACCCAACAGTAAATTGTATTGAATCTGCTGTGCCTCTACTCTTTGGCTAGCCTGTCTACACCAAGACAGCTGACTGACCTCAGGCAGCCAAACTTTCATCACTACTAAACACTAAACAGAAGTCTTTCATGACAAAGCAAATCCTGTGAGTTGTTAGATGAAGATACAGCTGGGACGTTTACCTAAAGAGAGTACTTTGTGAATAAGGCAAGAAATTATGACAAAAACAACAACGTTATAACACTTTATCTACCAGAACTATATCAACAAAGAAAAAGCTGGTGTAACTTTCATTCAGGGGTTAGTCTACCTTTCAGGTTTACAATAGAGGGAAAGTTAAGATTTGTCTCTTGTTGGCAAAAAGTATGGAAGTAAGTGAAACAGGAATGTATGGCCAAAAAAAGTGGTTCATTTTTTTTTATTTCCTGCAGTGTACTGGATCAACCTGTAGGTGGTGTATTGTGGAAAGGAGAGTCAATGGGTTCACTATATCCATAGTATTCACCAACATATGACCTTATTTGTAGTTTCAAGAACATATGGCAAAATAAAAGCGAGAAAGAGTAGAGAGTAGACAACCGGTCAAATGCAGAGGCAGCCGCCTTTAGTGTGTATTTATATCATTTCCACTAATAAAAAAAACATTCATCCATCAGTTTTCACTGAAGAAAAACTAGCCAAGTATATCACACACATGGAACATGCAACATAAGGGACCCGGCGGCTACAATGTGTGTAACGTCGGTAAGGTCGCGTGTCTCACCAGGAACCTCGTCGAGCTCGTGCCCTGATCGATAGCAGCGACCAGTGGATCCATCGTCGTGTTTTACTCCCTCCTGTTGGTTCAACACTCGGAATGCTTCACGTCTCACTGCCGGCTGTGCTAGCTGCTCCGGTACGGCGTCAAACGATCCACGTTTCCTCGGGATAAAGTAGGAAAACCGGGAGGTATGTGTGTGCTGAAGAATGGACGACGTAGCGGAACCGGCCTCCGGGTAGAAGGGACGCTCCTGATTGGCTACTAGTCAGAAGGCGTTGGCCACGCTCTGTCCAATCACGTCGGGGGGCACGTCCAACCAAAAGGGCTGGAGGTCAGGGCCGGGCAGGGCCAGGCAGGGCCGGGCAGGCAGGATGAGCTGGATAATTCTGGGTCATTAGCTGGAGGACACGTTGTAAACCGCCTGACTTTATTAGGGAAATATCATATACTATATCTACACTTCTGAAATCTAAACCAGATTTGGGGGTATTTTTTTTATTTGAAAATGCATATTTGAATATCTCAGTTGTGTAAATAAGACATTTCTGTCTTGTTAAGTTGCGTGGATAGTTCATTTCCATTAATTATCTTGAAGCAACACTGTCTGGTGTCTGCACTGTTCACTTTTCCATGTGAGTTGACTTTGTTCTGAATGTCTGTAATGTATTCACAACCTCTCTAGCACGCGCGCACACACGCACACACACACACACACACACACACACACACACACACACACACACACACACACACACACACACACACACACACACAAACAGTTATTAGCATCACTAGCAGGCTAACAGTGTCTACCCTTCTCTTATTTCAGTCAGATGGATCTCCTCTTCTGGTGATATTATTTATAGGACAATTAGGGCCTAAAAATACAGCAGAGCTTTTTTGGCTTTGTCAGGACAAAGTTCATTTCATTTCACTGGGCTGCAGAGGCAGACTGGCATGATCGACTCACTGTAAATCCAGTGATGTACTACTGAACGACATCTAACCATGCAGTCCAATCATGGCTATAATGCTGTAGAGTGGTAATACACTTGGTAATAGAAAAACAAAATAGTCCACACACTGTAGCTCCCAGTTCATGTGCAATTTATTTTAGCACATCTCAACACCGACATTAAAACACACTGCACATCAAAACCCTTTTTTGTTTTTCTATGTATATTTTTTTGGGTCCAGCACCTATTGATTTGGATGTGCGCGTCTGCTCTGCTCTTAATACACGTGGTAATACCTTTCCAATAGTTTCTTGATTACCCTTTTACCTACCTGATACATCTACAATTACATGCAGAAAACACTGACTTCTTAACTATCCCAAATGAGTGCTGATCTGTGGCACACCTATTTAAGTCCTTTGTACAAGCCAACATGTCTCATTGGGTCTCAACTGGCTGTTTCCAAAAGAAAACAATGCAAATTCTTTACATTCCATTGTACCCTGATAATAGGCAGGCCAACTTCCTGGTGGTTAGGCCGGGGGCTACGACTGTTGAACACCAACCCCCGACAGCAGGCTGTTCATCCCTGTATACTTCCCTTGTCCGTTGAATATGGAGGGGTGTGGTGGAAGGAATGCAACTCAATGACAAACTGGTGCTTCACTGCTTCACTGACACCAGACCATGAGTCATCACCCATGGTTTAGATGGGGTCATCGTCAGACCAGTCTGTCTTCACTCTCACTCTCAAGTTGTGTGGTGTGACCTAATTCATTTGTGTAAATATGATGTATTATTATATTATAAGACAAACACTCAGTATACTATAGGCATTTATCAGTACAGATGAAAATCAATAATTCATAGTGATTTCCAAAATGAATCCCAACATGATTCAATGGCATGACTGACCCTTCTTACCGGAAATGGCCTGCTCAGCAGTTCAGTTGTCACAGCCGAGGGGGGG
>CABFOS010075983.1:6221-22061 GCA_900660315.1 Diretmoides pauciradiatus | reverse complement strand
AAAAAAATGTCAATTTTTGAGCAAAAGGTAAAATTTTGAGAATGAAAATTGTAAAATTTTGAGGAAAAAATTCCCCTTTTTGCTGGGGGCCCCCTGGGACCCCCTCAAGGACCCCTAGGGGTCCCCGGACCCCACTTTGAGAACCACTGGTATAGTTTACGTTAATTTCATAACACTTTGATGTATATCTTACATTTATCTATTCACAAAGGTTGGTGTGACTTAACTTTATACCACAAATGAAGAGGTGAGGTTTATTAACAGAGTTTAGGTGGGTTTGTCCTCCAGTACATGCTGCTGGTCAGATGTTTTCACTATACCTTCCATTAGTCCATGTGATGTTACTCCATACAGTATTCAAATATCTTTGAATTGTTTGTTATATGTTATGTTATGTTTTATTTATTTGATATGGACATCACAATTACATTGGAACAATCACTTGGACAGACCAGATGCATTGCTAAAGTGCTAATTTTCGACACCAGTCCACAGGAGACTTTTCTAAAAGAAGGATAAATATTTAAAAAATCTACAATACAAAACCATTCAGGATACATACAAAGTACAGAATTAAAATCATTAATCAAAATCTAAAAATACCGTACATAATCAGTAGAGCAAAAAAAAATCATGATCAAAACAATAAAACCAGTCTGTATCTATAGGTGTGAACACTTGTTTCGATTTTAACCTTTAACTTTCAGCCCTTTGTTGAAAATATTGACATCAGTTTCCATATACAAAATATGATTGAATTGCTTCTGAATTCCCAGTAAAAAAATTCCAATGACTTATATAAATTGAGTTATATTCTTTATTTGGTGTGATTCACTGACATGTTGACAAATCATTATTATTAGTAATAACATTAATAGCAATAATGGTGATGGTGGTAGTAAACACATTTTTGAATAAATAAATACATAAATAAAATGTATAATAAATCACCTCATTATGTGAATTGAAAAGTACACAGAAGGTGTTTTACTATGGGAGGACACACAGGAAAGCCCTTATTCTCGTTACCAGAAGGATGGATGTGGGAAGATATGTTTGTCAAAGTCAACGTGTTTTATTGATCACATGCACAGTATAACAGGGTCATTCTGAACAGTGGCTTTCTTGTGACATGGCAAGCAACAAATACTAGAAGGCAATTAGAAAGAAGATATCAAATTATTAATTATTAATTATTCTGTTTGTCAGGAGCTGTAGCATCTGCCATCCTGATCCCAATGCAGCGAGGACTCATCCTTTAATTCAGTAGTTATTTGGAAATGTCCTTTCATAGTCAATATCTTGTTTCAAAGCTATTATGAAAAAATATGTCAATGTAAAACAAAACAAAAATCCACTGGTGCAAATCTCTGTGATTCAAAGGAATAAAAAAAAGAATACCTGGCTATTATTGTAAAAAGCTTATATTATTAAACTGCTATACATGGGAAGCTCAGATAAACCACAGTTCATTTTATTTATCAAGCAAAACATTTTATAGCGGAACTTTGCCCTTTCACTCACAAAGTGCTACTCCTTTCTATTCAATGGTAAGTGTTGTGTTTGACATTAAATAAAAGATAAACTTTAAAACATGTATGTAATCCAAGGCTGACTGCATTTTAGAAACATTTCACATTGTTCTGTTTTTCTCTAAGCTCATCAAAACAAATCCACATTTGACCTTCAACGCTGCTGATACAAGGTGGAAAAACACAAAACCAAATAACATAGTGTCAGTAGAATTGAGCAAAACATGAGATAAAGCTTTGGCATGACTTTTATCACCTGGAGGTCACATGACTGGAATTCCTTTGCAAACCCCAGAGTCTGTTCATCAACAAGTCTTTCCCAGTTTTACACCAACAGAAGCTGTTATTGTCAAAGTTATGCATAGTCAGAAGAAAGTCAATTATGTATTTATTGAAACTGTGGCAAATCACGGACAAAAAAAGCAAACAATCAGCAATCAGTGCAAGTCAAGCAGCTCTATTTTGCTGTCATTTTTAGCAGGTCCCCCTTGTCAAATGCAAAAAGACGCCAGCCCTCCTCAGAGGAGAGGTCAGATGCTCCCCTGCGCTTGTAGAACTCGATAGACTGCTTGTTGTTTTCTGCTACAATGAAGTGCATGCTACTGCAGCGGGTCTTCACTGCTGTCTGAGGGGGAGCAGATCATAACAAACATTAGGAAATAGTAGAAGCACCAAATGGAATACAGACAAGTTCAAATTAAACCTATCGCCCAATGAAGAGCCTCTGTACCTCACTCAGGACCTTCAGGATACGTGAACCAATGCCAAGACCTGGTAGGAGGACAACAGGTTAGGAGACAGTGTAAAAATGGACAGCTTTTTTAAAATACTTCAACAGTGCCTTTCCAGAACTGATTAACCTTTACCACCATCGTATAATTTGACATGTCAAACCTTACCCCTGTACTCCTCCATGACGTAGAAGTCCTCTAGGTAGAGCAGCTTTCCAATCCAAGGGTCATAAGTGAAGTAATACATGGCAAAGCCAATCACAGTGTAGCCTAAAAAAATAAAAAAATCTTTAGTTTTGAATTCAAAGGGTAAAGTGCTTTCTTCTCAAAACGTCTGGTTTGACCTTTACACTGCAGTATGTTAGTGAATCTGTGGCTGTTTTGTGTTGTGTTGTTTTGTGTCTGCTGAGAACAGAAAGTTTTCTTTACCCTCTGAGCTCTGCTGATCTTTTGGGACTTCAGCAACATAACAATGGTAGAATGGATGATCCCCAAAACCGTCTTCGAGTAGATCTAGGAGTGGGACATTCATATAGGTAAACAATCTATAATCTAAACATAGGCATATGTAAACTAGAGACATTGCTAAATACAGTATAATGTAGGTGAAAACAAAGCACCTTTCTCGGTCAATATAACCTGCTCCTCCATCTCTTCAAATTTAGCAAGTTCCTAAAAGGTGAAAAGAAAGAAACAACTGAGGAAGCACGACTACATTTTAATAGAACTTCAGTGAATTAGCATAGTTAGTTGACTGACCACCAAATGGGCCAAATATCCTCTTGTTGTTAGGGTACAATGTTCGGCTATGCCAAATAACTTACCTTTATGAGTCGCAGGATATCTGACACATCCTTGGATTCGGCTTTCCGTAATATGAAGCTGGGCATTTTCTCTTTTTTCCTTTTCTTACTAGTCCTCTGAATGTAAAAATCAGCAAAATCTGTTTCTTCATCCGCTCCCCAGGAGTTTACCCCCCCGACAGTAAATTAAGAATACAAGCGTATGTCTGATTACATTGGCAGACACAAGTGTTGTAGCTGGAAGCTCCTCTCCTCACTTTATGCGTTCTCATGAGGAAGTAAAGTTCCACAACTCCAAATTTGGACACACAGACCTTTAGCTCCTGTTGTTTCCCCCTCTGTAGCTCCTTATCTTTATGTTGGTCACAGTACTTGTCTCGAATGCTGTTCAAAAGTTAAATATTTACCAGGTCGAGTATAGCTATGAAACCAATGTAGGCAACATTTCGTCTCAGAACAGAACAGATGAGTACAGAGCTCAGTAAAGAATAACCCACAGTATATGTGAAATATGGGTTTTTCACAAAAACAAAAGCTTCACATTAAGTTGTCTGGTTGTTCTACAGTTTGTCACTCACACGCACACACACGCCATGTGTTATTAAGATGAGAAATAACTTTTTATTGGTAGCCACTTTAGGTTTATGTAATGGCTAGTTATCTGGTTAGTTTTCTGCTGACATCTCTTTCACTAAAACAAACTATGGAACCTTTCACATCATCCATCCACCCATCCATCCATCCATCCACCCATCCATCCATCCATCCATCCATCCATCCATGAATGCTTTGAATGCTGTCTGTGTCCATTTCTCTGCCATAAGAAAGGTGACAACTGAATTTGTTCCAGTCATTACTCTGACTATCTCCAAGGCCTGAGATCCTCAGCTTTGATGGTAGGCAGGGTAGTGCCTTTTGGATGTCAAAAGTGGTCAATAAAAACACCAAGGTATTTGTATGAGACCTGTGAGATGGTTTTTATCGTGGATGACCACAGGCCTGTGGTCACCAACTCCCCTAGGGTCTAACACCATCTCCCCATCTCACAGGTCTCCTCATACAAACACCTTGGTGTTTTTATTGACCACTCATCAACCTGGAACACTCATGTGGACAGCCTCTGTAGCAGATTACAACAACTGCACTTCCTGCGTCGACTTAAGAGTTCATGGTGTTGATCAAAAATGTATGTTAGTCTTTTACCAGGCAGTCTTAGAGCCGTATCAGACACGGCATCGCAGCTTGGTTTGGTAACCTCTCTGTGCAACCTAAGTCCAAACTGGTCTGATTGAGTCAGACTGCATGGAAGATTATAGGGGTAAGAGTCAGCATCCTTCCTTACTTACGACCAGGCTACTCTAAAGCAAGCCAATAGCGTAGTTACTGACCCATCCCATGTTCTACATGCTGAGTATCAGCTAATGCCCTCTGGGAGGAGGTTCAGAGTCCCTGCAGATTAAATAGATTTAAAAAGTATTTTATTCCTGCGTCAATAAAACTATTACATAGCAGCAGATAAGGAAAGGACGAGGTCAGGAGACACCGGAGGATCTTTGTTTCTTTGTAAAAGGATTTGTGCAGATCTTTACGGCAATAGCTCAGTTGGTAGAGCAGTCGTCTGGGAATCGGAGGGTTCCCGGTTCGAGGCTCCTCCGGGTAGCGTGTCGAAGTGTCCTTGAGCAAGACACTGAACCCCTCACTGCTCCCGACGAGCAGGTTGGTGCCTTGCATGGTTGCCACCGCCGTCGGTGTGTGAATGTGAGAGTGAATGGGCAAAGTGTATGAATTGTAAAAGCGCTTTGAGTGGTCTCTAGAAGACTAGAAAAGCGCTATATAAATACAGTCCATTTACTTTGCTTTTAATGATGTTTGTTTTTTCTGTGTGTTTCTAAGTGCTTTTATGAAACCTTGCTGTGTTTTTATTTATCTACAAACATCTCTGTGTGTGGAACGTATTTGTCCTTTTCACGGCTGCAGCATTGGGGGGAGAAGCGCAAGCCAAAGTTTTCACTCTGAGGGACAATAAAGTTAATCTTGAAGAGTTGGAAGATCTCACCCCTGCACTCTAATGCATTTCTAAAGAAAATGTCATTTATTTATTTTACTGGCATTTATGTTTTAGGGTCAAATGACTGCATGAAAGATTGCAGGTTGTTGTCCCTTTAAAAATGTGATTAATTTGCATATTCAAAGTATCCATTCCATTACTCAATGCATAAAAATTGCAGGCTGTTTCAAAATCAGTGTTCCGTGACTGTTTGACATACAAAAACATTCAGATCCACTCCAGTAGTTGACTTTAGCTTAATAGTTCACAGCTTAATAGAATCAACCTCAGTGTTTCCTCCACAAGCTTCAATAAAGATTAAACAGATTTCACATCTGCAGTCAACTGTACAATGGACAAATACAGAAGCTTTGGTATGAATTCACACACACACTCATGGCTTTTCTTGTTAGCTGTGGGTGCCACTTTATACTTTCACTTTCTTGTTCCTATATTCTCTCCAAAAAAAAGTTTAGTGTAGGTCTAGGAACATCATTTTCAATCATCCACCTCAGGCAGTGCATGCAACGTTTCTCTAAGAGGGTAATGGGCATACAAATACACTAATTATACCACCGAGAAAACTGCACTCAAAAACACCCCCAAAACATTTTCCTTCCTTCTTTGTGTAAAAGTTAGTGAACAGTGGCGTACTCAACCTGCACCTTTTGATGCGCTCGAGGTGCTGCGCTTGGGGCCAGTTTCCTATGCAAGATGTTTAAAACGTGCTTTGTTGGACACACACACACACACTCCAGTAAGGTACTGTAGGCTACAGCATATGGTCAAATGTCTGACATCTGTCTAACATGTCATGTTTGTAATCAGTTGTTGCCCCATATCAGCTGTTCTTCCCAACATGGTGCATGCTCTGAAAGTTTCGGGAGTAACAAAAGATGGTCACAACTGTGCTAAAAAATGACTATTTCATGTGTCTTTCAGTCACATGAATTGGTAAGTTCCTAAGGACCAGACAGACATCTTAAGAAAACATTTTATTTGAACTTTGAGGAGGTGATGGCTTTCAGAGTTGGGTGAAACACGAACGCAGATCAGTTCAGCTTATCAAAATACTTCAGTTTTCCCGAAGGGTCTGGAATAATCTGTAAGAAAGGATTTGTTGCATTAGTATAGATGCACAAACACGTACAGCACAAACTAGAATGTGTTAACAACCACTGGTACTCACTGTGTCACTGCCTGGTTTCCATCCTGCTGGACACACTGTAAAAACATCATTCCAGTCAATACGTTGACAAAAAACAGCTCAAAGAACCACTGAAAACCAGTTATTAGTTACACTATATTACTGTCATAACAATGGAACAGACGTAATGCAGAAACTTCATTAAATAGTCATTCATATTTAACTTTCAGCCATGTGGTAATTTGCAAGTGCACACGCTACTTTAGATTAGAGATTCATGTACCTTCGCCGTGTTTGTCGGTGTACTGGAAGGCCTGAACCAGCCGAAGGGTCTCGTCCACGGATCGTCCCACTGGCAGGTCGTTCATGGTGATCTGCCTCAAGACGCCTTTGTCATCAATGATGAAAAGCCCCCTGAGAGAGACGAGGACACGTGTGACCCAAGACACAGTAACTCAGAAAGTTTACACTGCTGGAACAATCCCCATTTAGTGGGCCAATTAACCCTGTAAGCCCCAGCGTTGCAGGATTACAACATTTTTAGCTATCCTAAAAAAAAGCTATAAATGTTTTTTGTTGTTGTTCAACCACATTAACATTGTCACTGGGTCCTATTGTTCAGTCTCACAATGCTATTGGATCGTACATTTGTATATAAGTCGCCCTCAGGTCATGAAGTCACACTGCCTCCAGATCTCAGGTCAATACATCACTTTGTACATTACTTCCATTACATTACATTACAACACTCCCCCACAAAACACTTCATTTTCAGCCCCAAATGCCTCCTACAACATCTAAAAGGTTGAATTAGTATTTGTTTTATGTTTTACTATGTTTGGGGTTTATAGGGTTAAAACATATTAGATGACAGTCAGTAGCCAATTAAAACTGTTAATTCTTTTGCTTACTTTCCTAATAGCTGTTCTGTCTATGCTGCCATACACTAATAGCCTATGAGCACGCAACACAATTGACGTTTTCTTTATCTTTTCAGATACCAGGAGTTGAAATCACAAGGGATCCAGATTTCTTCCTCCATTAGAATGTCTTTTTTCATCATGGTGTGGTGCAGATAACTGCAGACATTCTGCAGAAGAAGAAAAATCATTATAGCCTACATCTATGCATGCTGTAAACAATGACCCCATCCAAAATGAACTTGTAGCATGGCTTAGTTGAAAAGCTTGATCATCATCGGAGTGTTACAGTGTGATGTTGATCAAACGAACACATCTAAACCTCTAAAATGAAAGCGATTTGAAAATACGTGACCTTTAGGTATGTGTCTATGGAAACTGTTTGTGATCAAAGCTTCATGTTTCCTTGTACTGTATATAGATTTTCTTTTGTAAAAGCTGATACTTCCATAGCCGCAGTCGATGTGGAGAAGATGGTCAAAATCCTAAAAGTTTCCCCTTTGTAAATATTCAGTGAATTACTGAGTTGAATTGTATATAATGTATCTTCAATTTGTCTATTTGTTACTTATTTTATCTTCTCAGTGAAATAACTTTTCTGTTATTGTCTGTTACATAACGTCATCATCAATAGGTCCATACTTTGATCATAACATTGAAGGTCAGCTCTTAAAAAAAGAAGCTTTAGCTGAAAAACATCCAATGTGAAATTAGCTCATGTAATAATAGACAATAACAAGGTGTTAGTTTCAAAATCATAGGGTCAGTCCTCACATAATGCTCAATGCTATGATAAAAAGCCAGAGGATATTATGAGCATCACAGACTCATTATTGCACTCTTGCTGTAACAATTTCATTTACTTTTTTATGCACGTACTCTATCATTAACTCCTCCTAATACTGAATACTTCCCAGAACAGCTTTTACTTCATGTGTTTTAAGGTGCCATACAGTGGCATTAATGCATTACATTCTTAGTATTTGGCTCCAGTGGGAATCCGTCGGTCCTCCTGGCAGATTTAGTGCCACGCTCACCACTTTCAGAATACAGAGGCTACAGAGATACAAATCTCCCACCAACCACGTCTGGAGATCCACTGAAGAATTATAACCGGGCTAGAAAGAGAGATGCCTGAACCAGATTGTTGTGGTGTGGGTGTAGGTCAGCTCAGCAATGTTAAAGCGAATGGTCTCATAAGGTAGATTTGTCTCCAAATGTAGGTTATTGTCTTGTTTTTAGCCCTGAAGGTCTCTACTCCCTTAGCTCAGTGAACCTGAACACACTGTTAGCTAATCCAGTGGTTTCCAAACTGTGGGTCCTGACCCACTGATGGGTCGCGAAAAGTGTGAAAATTGTATAAAATCTTTCTTTTTTTTATAAATTAATAAATAAAATTGAAAATAATGCTCCATATGCTCTTTGAAATCCTGAGTTTTTGCCAATAAAGTACTGTATAATGCTCTTGTTCTGATTTACTGTAATGTTCATTTCATATTTCACTCACCAAGGTTATTGAAATAGGCCTATGTACAAATATATGTTTATACATATCCAATAACAATATGATATGTTGAATATGTTTATGCATTGTAATTGTAATAATAATTAATAAATTAATAAATTAATTAATTAAAAAAGAACAAATGTGGATTGAAAAGGTTCATTTTGTCTTTATATATATAGTTATTAGTTTTGTTGTTGTCTGAAAATAAGAAAACTAATAACTAAGAACAAATGTGTTTCCAATATTTCACGCAATAAAATATTTGGTGGGTCCTGGCACAAAAAAATTTGGGAACCCCTGAGTTAAATGAAACGATCATCAACCATATCTTTTCAATTCTGTTGAGATGGACAAGTTGTACTTATAGACACACAGTTGTTCACAAAGAGCTGAGGACCTCCTCTATAGAAAAGCTGAAGCCCCCTAAATAGAGTCGAGCCGGGCTACACGTGGCTGAGTGATAAAAGCATATCACAGCCCAGAGTGACCCAAGCAGCGAGACCCCTCACCGCGATACTCCCTCCTCTCCTGCTATCTGCTATCAGCCCTGATTATAGCTCTCTCCTTTATCCAGTGCTTGTCTGAACCCACTCTTTGATTTTTTGTGTGTGTGCGATTCTCTCCTGCGGCAAAAGTATTGGCAAACAAGACAAGGCGAACCTTAGAGACGGGCTTGACCCTCACATGACACCTTTTTCAAAGACACACTACCTTATCTTAACAATTTACCAAACATTTTCCCTTTTATCCAGAGGGAGCTGCTGCTTTTACCGAGCGCTGCATTCTCTCCAGTCAAGGTAAGGTCAACATAAGAGTTAAACAAAGCACCTAAAGATGGTTTACAGAGTTATTATTCTCATAGCATCTTGCAGTAGTGGTTGCGTTTTCACCAGAAATAAAATAATGCTGTTATACTATAATTCAACAGTTTGTGTACAAAAGCACTGTTGAAAATCTAACTTAAATGATGCCTGTGGCCCAATAGACAGTCAGACCATCACCAGGATGTAAGAAAGTAAAGCAATTTAATGACATCAAAAACACCAATCAACATTCTCAACATGCAATAGCTGAATTTATACAAAAGTTGCAATTTAGCTCCGTGCTCTCTACCGTTATAGTTGAACAATAACATGATTATCATGTTGTGAATGCCAGTATAGTTACAGTGATATGCAGAGGTACGTAAGGCTCTCTGGTTAAGACTGGTGTAACATTAAGCTATACTGTAACTAGCAGGGGTGGGTGAATGACACATTACATCACATAATCCATTACAGTTACTATAAAACACTGTAATAAGATGAGTTACTGTAGAGGAAATAAAATATAGCTACTTACAGACATGTTTCATGGGGGGAAAATACAGACAAAATTATAATTTGTGTCATAAATTGAAATAATGGTTAATTGTGGCTGTAATTGCAGTAGTGTAACAACACAGTTTGGTCTAAATTGTCAAATAAATTGTCTGTTTAACTTATTATTCTAGTACACTTGAAGGCAACGTTACTCTGTTTGAGTGGTCCAGTTAATTAAATTACAAGTTACATTAAATTTAAACAGATAAATAGTAATCTGTAATGGATTCGATTTTGAAAACGAGTCCAAGTGTGGTTACTGGTGTTCCAGTGATCTGAAACGGGAGTAAGCACTGACTTGGATCTGTGATGTCTCTTAAACAAGGCATAACACCTACAACACCTACAACACCGCCCTCCGACATCACAGGGAACAGATGTGTATGATACACGTTGAACCACTGTCTAAACTGCCTTATTCTGCCGCCCAAAACCATGGGAGAAAATAAGTTAATAAACAACCTTTGTACACATCTTACATCATAATCAATGAATCCATTTCAAATATAAAATGTCAATAATATATGCTTCGATTGAAAAATATCAACTTGATATCCCCGCATTAGATTTGTCTGCTACAAGAAAACATCAGCATAAAACGATGTGTGATGGGCAGTGGAGCTGTTTTTCTTTTACTTCTTTTAACATTCTTATAAACAGTAATGCACTGTAGTCGCATTTACAAAAAACAACAAAAACAAGCTTTTTTTCAGTTATAAAAAACACTCCACACATACAATATACAGTATATATACACACAGTATTTAGTAATGGTCATTCTGTTACAACCTGATAAAACAAGATGGCAGTGCGGTTGACAGTGACACATTTGACACACAACTTGTGCTCAGTATGGATAATGTCTTTGCCCTCCTTTATTTGTTCCTCCCAGCAGACTGAATGAAAACGGTGTCCAGGAAGGATGGATGGTGGTGCCGCTGCTCACGCCGGAGCTTGAACGGTGGCTTTGATCTCAGCGGACGCCCTCTTCTCCTTTCGTCCGGCGTACTCCCCGATGAAGGAGCCGTCCTCGTTGAACTGAACGTCCTCGTCGCCATAGTCCACCAGGCTGTCCCCGCTGTCCCCCGCTTTGATCTCTCTGCTTAGAGAGCGCTGGCTGCCCTTCAGCGGTTTCTCGTCGTTGTCACTGCAACGACACAGCAGAGGCGCGGCGGATTTACAATCGCCTCATTTCACCCATGGCTTCACCCTGTGGCTTACTGGCGAGGACGGGGTGCAGGCTTGAGTAATCGGGGCCTATGGTGCGCCTTGTGGTTGGCGTTAGCGTTTACCTCCCACTGACCAATAGAAACTAGTAACAGAAATGTAAGCCAAGGCATTTTTAATTGTCTTCTGTGCGTCAGTGCGTTTGACAAATCAATGATTGGGAGAGAAATGGGATGTTGAAGGGGACATTAAACCTGTGCTGATGTTGAAGCTGCACATACTGCAGTCCTGTAATGCATTTTTAGTAGGTAACTATGTTTTCACACTTGGGTTACTTTTATGTTTATGGTGACTTTAGAGCTTTTATTTTGAAAAACAACCCATATGAATACCTATTACTTTAGGAGTTAACATTAGGGAGTGTAGATACTGTAGCACTGAGTCATTTTAGACTTCATCACATCAAACTTTGTTGTACTGTAGTATGCAGATTTCGCTGATTGGGGAGTTACACTGGGAGTCAAACTGCGGGTGACTGTTATGAATTGGACCACTACAGGATTAATGAAACGTGTCCAGATATTACTGCCCTGGAGATGAGCTGCTTTCCGTTACACTGATTGGTTTCACCCTCCTGCTGTGTGCTGGGCAGCCTTCATTTAGCTCCATTCACAAACCAAAGAACAACATCGGAACGAGGCAATTCCTCTCTAATGGGATGTCTACAGTACCACCAACACAAACACGACGACACTGCATCTAAAATCACAACGCCATATCAAGGGGTGGTATCACGTTGACAAAACCTATGTGTGAACAGCAACACGGGGATCCTATTGCTGTTCATCACATACTTTACGAGTTACTCAGCCCATGAAATGTCTGGAACAGGGATGTCTGTGAGGGTCCGCGTAAACCTCACGGATGCGGGGTTGTCTTTTCAACCAGGGGAGAAACGCAGAGATGGAAGTGTTAAAGAAAGAATAACATGGCAACCACCGATAGCATAACACACAAAGTCATACTGTTGCACACAAATTGCAGTGGGGTGGTGAAATAGCGCTCCAAGGGTTAAGCTTACCTGTATTCACAAAAAGTGTCGTCATTCATGCCCTGGGATTCCACGTCTGGGTGAAGGTCTTCTTTCTCTTTTACTGCTCACAAAATGGAGACACGATATCAGTTATTTCTGTCATTGAGGATCCCCTGATTGTTGTTGTGATGATTGTTTTCTCGTCTCAGTCCCTTCCTTGCACTCGTTTGAGAGAGTAAAACTTTAGCGTGGAGTGAACAACAGCATAATAAAGCACGTTTGAAGTAAAGGTGTTCCACACAATTAAAGGGTAATGACAATTTTATATGCAGCGCTTAACATATGCCAGCGATTCTTCTTGAGACTAACACAAGCCCTGTGACAAATGAAAGAAGAGGTTGGCGGAGGTAACGGCGATAATGAGAACTTAATGAGAGAAAAGAGCTGTGTGTTTGGTCTTTTTCTGCTGACGTGTGAAGCCATATATCTCTACCGCCGCCCCGACGACAACCTGATGGCCATTAGCTGTGAATAATAAAGCTGCTGAAGGCTCTCCTGTCCCCAATAAGAGGAATAACATTAAGATACCACAAAGCTTGTCATCGCTCCCTGTGCTGCCAGCCTGTGTAGCATTTGCATACTGTCCGAGTGTGGGCCGCATCGTTTTGGTTGTTGTTGGAAAACGACATTTTCTAAATAATGCACAATTCAAATGTAAAAAAGTCAAATGTTGTTGTTTTCTTCCGACTTTCTGGTGTGATGCCTGTTTGTGCCAAATAATATATCAGCTTACGTATTCCTGCAATGGCTTCCAGAGTGATTTGTAATTTCTTTCATAGCAACAAACACCTATATGGAATTATAATGGCGCTTGGTTAGTTAGCATTCAGGCGGTGTGGTGTGTTTGTGAGTGAACACCTACCGGAATACTTTCCTCCTTTATTTCTGTTGACAAAGCAGGCAATCAACACAATGAGTGTGAGGAGAGCAATGGCACACATCAGCCCGATAAACCAGCCCTGGGTGGATATCCCTCCGTGGATGCTGGCCAGACCTGAGGAGAACAATACCCGGTGACTTTGACTCGCCTTGGCCTTTCGTCGGGACACTTGATTGAATGTTTACATCGATAAGGCCTATCCGATGCAGAGGCAAGAGGTGGCAATGGATACGTTCCAATATTAATATTAAACAGCTAATCCCCTTGTCTAATTAATCAAGTGAGGGACGCTGTTCAAATGTAATTCCCCTTACTGAGTCCACACGGCGTAATCAAACCCTAGTGACGCCGGGAGAGGGCCGCGCTCGTTAACGACGCGAGTCACTTTTCAAGGACGCGGCGCTGGGTGTTCCTGCGCTCTAGTCAGTGAGAGGTCAATAAGTTCTGGTGCTGTTGTGGGGTTTTGTTTTGGTGTGAACTCTTTGGCGTCCCTCCTCACCTTTGAACCCGGTCCTGATAACATCTTCGAAAATACTAGAATTATCAACTTGGTCGTTAGTCATAAGGCGCACGGTGTATTCAGTCCCAGGTTCGAGCCCTTCAATGATGTGGAAAGTCTTAGAGGTGTTAACTGGCTCTGATATCTTCCAGTTACCTTTACCTATGTAGAAGGTGAATGATCAGGATGGGTTAGTACTCAGAACACGAGTATTACTTGTGTATATGAATCAAAAGACATGCAGGACATAACACATAGATGTTAGTTGCGTGTCTACAGTGACTATTTCAACATACAGTAGCTTATAGCAGTCCAGAAATTGACAGGAGAAAAAAAAGTAATATGAGCTTACGGTTGTTCATATATGCAATATAAAACTCTGAATCCGTGTAATCTCTTCCAGGAATCCAGCTGACATTTGCAAAGTTGTCACTAATGGATAAGCTAATATTCAACAGGGCCGGAACTGACAGACAGTGAGAGAAGACGGGAAAGAAGAGACATTGCAGAGAAGGGTTAGTAAAGGATAAAGCAGATCAAACCATCAACCCGTCAACTAAGGCTTGATGAAAGCGTCATGCATGCACTTATATTTCCTAATGTTATTATAAGACAACATCAGTTATGGTCTGGCGGAAGAGAAGTCAGGTTATCCTTTCAACAACACACGACATGAGTGATGTGGATATGGAAATGGAATCGGTGGCACCTGCGCAGCTCAATGAAAATCGAGATAAAACAAGCAACCGCTCAGATCTGAAGGTAGTTAGCAGTGAAAACAATAAAGGAAATTTACCATAAACACCATGTGCTGCCTTTTGAATTATATTTGCATAATTCTTCCACTTATTTAATTTGGTACATATTCTGCATTCATGTTTTTGTCTGTATCAGAATCATCATAATGCTGTAAAATGCCTTTTTTGTTCTCATCCTTTTCTTTGATACATTCTACTTAAGATGTTCTACAGTGTTGAAACAGATTGTTTGAGCATGTTTATATAAATTACAAAATTCTTATTTATATTCTATTTGTCTTTGTTGTATTGTATTATTATGTTCTGCTGCTGCAATGACCCAATTTCTCCCACAAACACTGAAGTTTCATCTTATCTTCACTTCACGTGTCTGTTGTGTATGCAGACCCTATAAAATCATTTACTGTGCTTTAATCATCAGCTGTATCTTTTTTAAACATCAAAAGTCTTAATGGAATTAATTTGTACCAAACTTAAACTGAACTCAAACATACCAGACAATGAAACCTCTGCATGTTGATACGCTGACAGAAAAGAATAGTGAATAATGTGCAATGTTACTATGGTAAAAGTTGACTTTGGCAGCAGCTGTCTGAGTGAGTCAACAAAGCACAATGCACTCCATTTCCCCGCGGCAAACATGCAAATCTTCCGCGGTGTCTCCAGCTCAGGTGCATTATTTGCTCAGGTGATAATTCAGTACACAAGGACACCTGCGCCTGCACCGCCCATACCAACCGGTGCAAATGACATCGTCTGACTAATGTTGATGGATTAGTCTGCAACTATGGTAATTCCCATCATTGCCGTTGTACGATGAATTCAAGTGACCTAGGGCCTCAGACTAAAAATATCCCACGGCTGGCTGGTGCGTTTTGTCACTAAGGCTCTTCAGTGTGCTATTAAATGCTGCAGAAAGCAGCTGCTCGCCCAGCAGGGAGCTGATGCCCTGGAAGACGCCCCTTCAAAGTCAGGAGGCTTTTTAAAAGGAGAAGCCGGAAAATATTCTGATATAGGAGCTTTCAACAGCTTCCACTTATCCACTTATCTCAGTGTCCTGTAAATATCACCCTCCCATTACAAGCGTACAGCTCACTAACTTGGCCCAGGAGGACGTTTCTCCTCTGTGTTCTCTCTCAGCTCAGACGTCTGGAGGATATGCTCCGGACATCCTCTTGTTCCAGGGCAGTATTGCTGTTTAGCCAGTTGAAGATTACATGGAAATGTCAGGTGACTGTTGGGTCAATACCCTGCCGTGTAGAGGGGGAAATGGGGCCCAACAAATCAATCCTTGACAATTAGACATATTTGTTCCCATTCAAATGAGTACACACTAGAGCTTGCACCTTTGAATGGGAACAAATATGTCTAATTGTCAAGGATCGATTTGTTGGG
>CABFOS010075980.1:23858-35041 GCA_900660315.1 Diretmoides pauciradiatus | reverse complement strand
TATGATTCTAAAAGAAAACCTTTTTTTAAGCAATGCCTTCTATACATTCTGGGAATGTGTGTGTGTGTGTGTGTGTGTGTGTGTGTGTGTGTATGTGTGTGTGTGTTTGTGTGCGCGCCTGTGTGCGCATGCGTGGGGGGTGTTAGCACAAAAGGTCCTGTTCTTCCAGGCGGAGGGGGCGAGGGGGTTCCGGGGGGTTATGTTTGTTAAAGGCAGGGTAGGTAATCTTGTTCAGAGACACTTATTTTATATTTGTTGAATTTTTCTGGGCATCCCAATGGCGATCAATAATACAAAATATCTGACACTAAGATGAAAAAAATCTGATGTCTCTAGCAGGCACAAGACAGGAAAAACTATGTTCAATCATTTCATTCAGAGTGAATGAAATGATTGTACGGACTACCCGTCTGTCTACGTACCATGAAACGATTAAATGAAGTACCTGTATGTCTACCTACCTACCTACCTACCTAAGAGTAGTGTGCATTTTGGGGCAGGGGCTTTGGAGGGAGGGCTGAAGGAACAGCGTTATTTTCAAACTTACCTACCCTACCTTAAAGGGGCCTAATGGCAGAGGCGATGAAACTGGCCCCGCCTCTGTAGATATTTGTTTTAAAATGTAGGTTACTGTGACAGAAGAAACTATCTTGTGTTTAGCCTTAGTCTCTACTCCAAAACACTATGAGTGGTACCTTGAGAAGAGTCAGCTCAGTTAACCTGAACAGTTGGCTTTTGGTTAATTAGCTAGCCAACTAGCTAGTATGCTAAATTAGCGAAGCCACCAATGTTAATGTTAAAATGTGACTATTAGCCTCTACTAATGCTAGCTTCTACTAGATACATTAGCTAGTGTGCTAATCAGATGTGTTAACAAGAAAGTGATGGTTGGCTGAACAGATACAGTGATGAAATGATCAGTATCTTGTTAAAAACGGCACAGAAATGAATCATGTCAAATTCAACAGCACTAACAAGCACAAAATTCACAATAAATTTGTTTTTTAAAACTGATAAAGATTTTTAGGTTCTGATTTTGCAAAAAAAAAGTTGCAGCTAGCAGCTTTGGACTAATACAAAGTGCAACTTTACTTATATCACCATTATCTACAGTATTCAATGTCCATATTTGCTGTGCAAGAACATCCACTGATTCCATTAACCAGATACAAGCTCTACATAAGGTTGTAGCACAGCAGGGGCCTATTAAGACCGGCTATGATACAAGGGGATTGTTTAGCATCACTTTAGTGATCTGAGAACATTTTAGCATGTTGAAAACTGGAGAACTGCAGCATGTCTTCGTTAATACAGTCCATTAGCTGTCCAGAATCCTAATGTCATCAGCCGACACTGATTTTGAAGTTTGTAGTGAGAGGACAACATTGATTTAGGTTCTTCCTCGATAATGTCCCTGTGTGTGTTTTGGCAGCATAGATTAGAGCCTGAATCTCATGTAGAGTTCGCATGAGTCCTCACCTGACCCCTATTAAAATGCTCTGGCAGAAATAATATTCGATGGAATAAATTGTGCTGCAGTCGAATCAGGTGAGGTGAATAAACTGATTGAGATGAGGAAGGAAGGAGGTGAGCTACTACCATCTGTCAGGATCAAGTTAACCTGCAAACTACATCCGTTGTCATATCTTGGTTAAGGAACAGACTGTGAGTGGATGGCAAGATCATTAGCAAGTCAGTGTATTCTGCTAAAGTATGCATAACGTGTGATCACCACCGTAAAAGTAATATTTGAGTTTAATATTATTGCTAAGGGGTTTTAAACTCCTGCAAAGGGTTAAAACTAGCAGTATGCTTGCTTCTCCCTGGTACATTCTCAGTGCTTGCACAAAATAAATACATGCACATATTTATCCTAACATTGCCAGGTATTTGCATGCATGGTAAAATTGACATAATGGAGGAGATATAAGACAGGAACATATCTCGATGCTTAATGTAGACAACTTACAACATGGTCCTGTCAAAATCCTGTTTCTGATTTGCTAGAGGGGTGTGCATTATTTGGCCTGTGTTGTCATGCAGAAGAGGTTGCTCAGAGCCAATAATCATATATCTGGCACATGGTTGGACAGGTCTGATTTATGAGTCATGATGTATTACATGCAGGAATGTTGCTATCAGCTCACTGTATATTTCATTTTACAGCCTTCTGTGTTTTGCCAAAACCCGAGGCAGAATGCAGAGTATTTCGAACGATCAGGTGGTTAGGTGAAATATGTTGATTAGTGCAGAGGAAAAAAATATGATTTGTCATGATGGCAGTGCAGTCGGAGGGATCATCTTGTGATCAAATTAGTGGATATTGTATCATAAATCATATCCATCATCATTTGGAGGGACGCTATTCAGGCCTCTGGAAATGGACAGACAGGGTTCCTGACATCTATGGATCGGTACAGAGATGCTTTATGGCTTCGGCTATAGGCTGCCGCGTTAGAGCTCTTTAAATATTTCCTACTCTGGCAAAGCCAGTGGCCTATTGGAACCGAGCTGCATAGGCGACAAGATTAATAGTCTTATCATGTGGCCAAGTGATTAGTGAGCTCTTAATACTTATTACTCTGCATTATCACCGACTCCCTTGAGAGGCTTCTGTCAGCTGCAAAGTTGAGTTTGAGGCCCTCTAGATTACCACAATGCAGCATTGATTAATGGTAATGGTATTAAAAGAAAAACTAACCCCCAAAAAGTAAATAGCCTTTAAATCTTCCCAAATTGATTTCAGCTGAATTCAGTCCCATTCAATTCCTCAAAGGAATCTGTCCAAGAAATATAGGGATACATAACATATCTGTATCAGAGCTTCAAATCTCCAGATCACCAGAACAAGCCCTATCCCCAGTAGGCTTGGGTATCATTTGGGGTTTTTCCAATACTGGGGCTAAATCAATACTTTTAAAATGGTACCGGTGCCTAAGCGGTGCCAGAACTGATACTATATAAATAAGACTAGGTCAAAACCTAGTGTGTGGCTGAACTTGTATTTGTTTACAAGTTTTGGTCCACTGTTAAGTGTTGCCGTGTGAACACAAATCAAACCAAGGTCCAAGTGCAACATTGCAACATATTATTCCCTGAATATCTGAACATGCCCCAAGACTTAAGTTGAGTTAGAGGTGGAAGGACTGCTGATACAACAATATGCTTTATTATAAAATGCTAGAGCGTACAGTACATGTCGCTATCTCTGTGTAAGCTAATATGAAGAACCCCAAAAACAAGTTCTCCCATGGTGCAACATCATCAAAACCCAATTACATGTGAAGGGCATTACCGGAGATTAAAATTGCAGCTGAGGTGGGAAAATATATAATTTAATTTTCACAATAAAACAACTTTTCTTTGTTTTATTATGTACAGCTCGAAAAAGAAGAAAGTTGATTTGTGCGACTGCTACCACACTTTGATGAAGTTGGCGTTGGGGTATAGAGCGCAAGAAGTCTACACTGCAAAAATATCAACCTTGACAAGTAATGTAGTAGTATTGAGTGTTAAAATGATGCTTAACTCAAACAAGTGAAAATACTAGACTAAATGACTTGTTAAGGGGGACATTTTTGCAGCGTACAGTATAGACATGGCAGTGAAAATGTACAATTGCGTAACAATCTTCTCATCGTATCAACATGATCACGTCGTTCATTACGTCAAACTGACATCACGTCATATCCGCCACAAGTTTGAATTTAGCATCGGTAAACTATACGTGCATTCTAATAACCATATGCGGTGCATGTTCTTTGACTTTAACTTGATCAAAGAAACCTGGTTAGTCTTTGATATAAGAGCCACTTAAGGTACAATGAACAGCAGCAGCTTTCCTAAACCACAGGGGAGTCTGCAGGTGCTCAGGGTTGAGGTGAGTGTTGTGGAGCAGACTCCCTCAGCGCTGCTTCTCAACACCCGACAGCTACATTCTCATTGATGTTCTCTGTCTGTTCTTCCCTGTTAAAATCCCCTCGGAGATTTCAGCACCTTCCAAGTTGCTTCTTCTAGTAAATAGGCGATGGAACGGTAATAAATAATCTTTTTCTTTTATTTGTTAAGCTGCTTTCACTCAGCCTTTTTGCTCTTTTAAAATGCATTGCAAGTTTACTCTAGCCTGGATTTTTTGTTCTTGCTCAGTTTGTTAAAGCCACAGGCAACTGATAATCTGCGGTTTCTCTGCGGTAGGGTTGTCTGCCTTTTTGGGATTCAACGAAGATCCTGAAAAAAAGCGATGTTCCTCTTGCTATAATCAGGTGGTTTCAGCGATTACTGCAGTGTCTTTATTACTCAATGCCATCCCAGACACTAATACAATTCCCTTCGTTTACATAATAAACATGTTACTCTCGTTGTTGGCAATATGGACACCGGCTATGCCACAGTGATGATAAAGTACATCTGACCATCACAACACAAATGCAAAAGCCACAACATAACGGAAATGAGCAACAACGGATTTTGACAATGAAATGGGCGGACTATTATTGCTGGTGGACTATTATTAACTATACTGTATATGTGGAAGAGGAAAGTTCTTGCCCATTTCAGAAGTAGGCTACAGTAAGTGAAACATTGTTCACTAGCTAACTATGATTAACGTTACTATCGCTATGTGATTGTCACAAATGAGCAATGTTGTTCAGTGTCTTTATATTTTCATATTTATGTACTCTGCCATCTAACGTTAGGCTATTATGAAGCTGGCTATTATGCCATTTAGCTAACGTTAGTCAATCAGATGAATGTAACCAACAGCATTGCTCATTTGTGACAATCGCATAGCGATAGTAATCATAGCTAGTGAACAAACTTCTCAAACGGGCAAGAACTTCCCTTTTTCACATCTGTAGGCAATAATAGTGTAAGCTATATTATTGAGGTGCCTGTTAGTGAATTTAAGTTTCCCCCGGTAAGCAGTTACGCAGGGCTTTTATTTTGAAAGGTAGAGAACGGATGCATAAGTTGTCTGGGAAGATGTAGGCCTAATAAAGAGTTATTTACATAAGTATAGGCACACTCATAACCCTCGGCTACAATAGTCTGCCCGTTAAATTATTAACATCCATTGCTGCTCACTTCCGTTATGTTGTGACTTTTGCATTTGTGTTGTGTTTTTTGCGTTTGAGTTTTGTTAATGAGCTTATGTTTTTCGAATTTGCAAAGCGTTTTGCATATGAAGTTCGTTTGACACGTCTTGGCCACCGTAGTATCAGTATCAGTGGCCATTAATCAGATCCAGCAGTTGAAGCGTGAAGAGATATTGCTCACGTGTGTTTGTTTGTTTGTTTTAAATATTTTCTGACAGTCTATTTTTGGGGGTGAGGGGCACATCATTTCTGCGGCACAGCAGGGCAGAGGTGATTGAAAGTGACAATATTATTTTCACGGTCCGGTTCTCCTCCTGTGCAGTTTTGGATCTCTGCTAAAGCCCTAATAAATGTCCAATGACAGGGGAAGATGAATTACCAGAAGTGGTGCTTCTAGTTACCATGGTGTGAGAGAGCTACCATGGCTATGGCGGGGTAATGAATCCACACCACCTCATCCCTCTCCTCAGTTTCCCAACCCCTCTTACTGATTGAATTTGAAAGAAATTTTAACAAGTCATTTGAAGGAAAAAATAAACAAAAGCGGGTGTGTGTTTTTGTTGCTGTGTGTGTTTTGGGGGGATGCACCAGAGAGTGTGTGCCGTGGCTTCCGCTGCAAACACAATGTGGGCCTTCCACTTTAAGCCACCTGTCCACGGCAAACGCTGCCAAGGGAAAGCTGCCATATTCACCAGGGCGAAGGCAGGAATGTTGACATGCATCTGGCTATGTTCGGAGCATATTGCATTTAGGTAAAGCAGCTGATTGCATTTATGGTAAGGTAATTAATTATTAATGGTATGGTAAGATTCCATTAGAAATAACTTTTGACCTTGCATAATGAAACTGTGTTAAACATTAGGCCGAATAGTACAGTAGGCACAGCCGCGATACACCCCCTGAGAAAGCAAAATTTGGATAGAATTCAACAACAACAAAAACAACTTAAATACGATAGTATCCAAAGAGTTCAACTTATGAAACTGATGTATCAAAACCGAAGAGCAAAGAAAGTGATAATAATAATGACTTAGGAGGTTGTCGGGAGGACCGCAGCCCCTAAAATCAGCTCCGTGGTGAAATCCATTTCATTTCCTCTGCTCCCTCTAGGACAAACCATTTGGCCTATCGGGGGTTTAAGATAAGACATGGGCTAGCTTATCACAGCCGACGATAACTGAAGAACGAACGACAGCGGGGATTTGCGAATGCTCCTTTGCTATACCTGTTATACCTATACCTCTCTCATTCTCTCTCTCTCTCTCCCTCTCTCCCTCTCTCCCTCTCCCTCTCTCTGCATCCCTCCCTCTCAGTGTACGTGCTGTGGCTTTGAACTAGTGCGCTGGCATTGCAAAGCTAGAGCTTGCGAGACACGCTGTCCCATTTGAATAGGTCATTTATTTGTACGGCATGAAATGAGGTAAAGATTAATAGCTACACTAGATATATCAGAGCAAGAGATTAGTCAACGGCTTTGTCTAAATACTATGTTGTCAGCAAAAAGGTTAATGGGCGCCACATGTACGTTTAACATCATTGTGTTTACTTTGCACACCCTGTATTTTTGTCGTACATGCTTTTGTGCATCAGAAATGTTTCCCACTGCCTTTGTGCATGCAGCAGTTTGAATCCAGGAGCATTTATACATTGAGTGTATCATTCAAACATCTGGGTGTTAGGGCTTTCCTCATTACTCCTGGTTTAATGTGATATATACCCTTTCAAAAGGCCACACTGCCTCTATCCATCATAGGCACCCAAGGTTGTCCAACCCGCTCTGATTACAGCAGTCAAGCTTTTTCTTCAGAGAGAAGAAAAGTGCAAAATTTGACTGATCCTGCCTTGGAGAATGCGCTGTAAATCCATTCCATGTGAATCTACTGAATTCTTTTTGGATCATAAAATGAAATATAAACATAAATATCAAAAATAGTACTTTCAAATTCAATTTTCAAGTTGAATTTGTTAAAGCAACTGAAATGGAGGATCTCTCGTTCTTTCTACCTTTTTGGATTTAATAAAGATCAGGAAAGGGTAAAAAAGAGGCGGTGTTACTAAACAAACTCATAATGCAATTTCCCAACTTTCCTCATCCCCATAAAAAACTAAAACAGTCTAAGCACCCGTAACCAATTTTAGAAATGCCAAAAAGTTCCTGTGCACCCATTCAGGCAAGAAAATATAGTCACAAAGTCACAATATGTGGCCACCAGTCAATCAGAATTAGCCAGTTAGCACCTTAGCTGTTTGAGTATTTGTTCCTCAAAAATAAGAACAAAATATGTGATAGAGGAGATGAAGATGTCATATTTCTTCAGAGATTTCAGGAAAAGTTAGCATCAGTAAAAAGAGACAGAAGATAGGAATTTTACTATTGCAGTTAGTGTGACGTGGGGTTATATGCTGCCCAACTTCCCCTTCTTGCAGGTCTTGTCCTTCCCCTCTGCATCTGTTGCCCTCTAAAGTCTGTCAATCTAGGCTGAGGAAAGTCTTGATGAATTCTGTAAAGCATCCCTGAAGAAAAAAAGAAAAAGCCAATCCTGTGAACTGAATCGAAATGGTTGACAGGCAAATACTGGTGAAACTTAAACTGAGCTTTTTAAACACGGACTGACAGTATGTGATGGATTAAGAGAGCTCCAAGAACTTGATTTCTCATCTGTAAGTCCTTCTCATCCAGAACATACCGTACATGAATATAGCCAAAATCCAACATTGTCCTATTGTTTTATTACTTATTAAGGCTTATCAAATGTGCAACACCTGTATGAGTTGAAATATGAGCCAAAAGCAATGGTGCAGATTGGGAATTACTGAGCTGAGTTTAGAAATTGGTTATTTTATCATCTTTGTTATGACCGCAGGCTTTCAGTGGTCAAAGTACAAGTTGTTGCCTCTCCTGCTCAAGGCGAGTAGCAGTTCTTTCATCAAATTTAGTTGATTTTTTTATGGTGGAGGAGTCAGGGCTAATTGGCGTGAGTAGTAGAACTTACTGTCTATATGCCTTGGCAACTACTGGCAGTGTCTTAGTGTGTTTGCATGTGTGCATCCATGCATACGTGGCTGCGGTGATGTGTTCGCGTGACAGCATCATCACAAGATGCATGACCTTAGATTGGTGCAAAGGTGGAAGGTTGTTGTTTAAAAGTCATGCCTTCCTATTTAGTCTATCGGTTTGTTATTAATACCACCAGTTTCGCCACCATTTGATGGGTAATGGTCGATATATTTGTATTTGATTTGGCACATATCCGGTAGGCCATTCCAGAGGAGTGTGCCTCAGCTTTTAGTGAGCTACAGAAGTTGCTGATTTAGTTTTATCTCTGCTATTGATCCTTTGGCAATTAAAGAGTGGGTGAACAATTTGAAATCTGAGTGTGATCATTTCAAATGGTTAAAATACGGAATACGATTTTTGTGTGCATGATTTAAGAAAATAGGCTGTGAAGCAAAATAAATGATATTGTAATTCTCAAAAAAAGATTAACTTGTCACTCTCTGACTCTAATAATGTAACATTTGATACTGTAAACTGTTTTGCCAACTTCCAGGTCAACAATCCCAGATTAGATTAATTTTCATTCAGTGATGTGAAGCTGTCTCCATCAAACTGACCATGGAATCACAGGTGAAAGAGTGTGGGGCCCAAGTGGCAATTAAACTACACAAGGGATCTGTGAAGGACATTTTCCAACTATGATTTCTATGTAGCAGAAAAATATATTTCCTAACATTGTATATGATTCGAAATGCTACCAGTAGGCATGTTTTCTACAAAAATATCTGCAAAGATGCATTCAGGGTGCAGGGTTTGGTCTTTATTGACTGAATACCAGATTCCTTTATCCTTGAGTTTTGCTGGCGTTGCATACAGTATGTTTGTGCATTAGCTTTTCACATGAAGGCAGAAGTCTGGACAGAAAAGCCATAATAGGCAGGACGAAAGCGCCATGCCTTTTAGAGAGTACAAAGCTTTGTATAAATTCCTCATTTCTGATTCCATTTTCCCATGGCCTGCAGCTAGATGATGCTGGTAAAATGTGTACATTTTGCCCTGACTCACAGTGTTATCGTCTCCAGCTGTCACATGCAATTAAATATGAATATGTTCAGAGATATTCTAATCAATGAAGCGCAAGGGATTAACATAAACAAAGTTTAAGCTGCACTCGTTGTTGAGGTCAGACATATTAAAACAAGAGAATATAATGAGGCAACAAAGGCTGATGAGAGTCTTTTATTCGTCCTGCTTTCATTATATTCGCAACATTTTTTTCTCACACTGCTTTGTTTCCTGTCTCATTATGGAATACAGTGGATGTGTCAGTCACGGAGCTATTTCTTTCACTTTCCTCCTTTGAGTGTGAATCTCTGTCATGAGGGGGTCATTATGAAAAACATCTGCCAAATGTGCGCTATGAGCACATTCCTGCCCCAAACTACAAACATTTTCCAAATGGTACCTAGTTGTTGTGTCTCTCTCTCTCTCTCTCTCTCTCTCTCTCTCTCTCTCTCTCTCTCTCTCTCTTTGTCTGTCTGCTCTTTTCCTCTCTTTTCCTCCCACTGTCAGAGCTTTAGGCTATTGATGCTGCCATGCAATGTGGCAATCTAGACTCACCTCACCTCACCTCCTCTTCCTTACTGAAAAAACGACGCCATTAACGGCCAGCCTTATTTACCAAAACGCCCACTTTCAACGTTTTCGACACTTTCTTCCAGGGAGTTTGGACGATGGAAGGTGAACAACCTGGCGGTGGAAAGGAGAGATTTCCTGGAGTCCCCGTTACCTCTAACTCCTGAGTTTGTCAGGAACATCCGACTCCTGGGGCGCAGACCCACCACGCAAATGATCACCGAGAGTCTGATCAGGAAGTATGGGACTCACTTCCTGTTGTCAGCAACACTGGGAGGTAAACAGAAAAACACACATGCTCTACACTATATAGAGTGATTAAATTATTTATGTATCATTATTACACTATGCATGAACCCTTATGCACTAATTGTACCCCTTGGAATAAATTGTCCAAACGTTACCGCCTGGCACTTCTTGCATTCGGTAACTATGCATTTGGGAGTGAATCCTCTCCCACTCACACAGGCTACAGTAAAATATGCATTTCCTCTAGTTTGTTCGAATGTGTGGATGGATTGCCTCTGTGTTCAGAAACGCATGGAATTCATGAAAGGAATAAATAGATAGTAATATTACAAGAGTGTCCTCCAACAGCTAAGGAAGTAAAACCACACCTGGAATATTAACAATGCAGCATGATGCACAGTATGATGTATGGAGTCTTTTCTTTGAAGCTCTCACAGTGAAGAGAGCTTACTGTTCTATGACCTCAAGAGAAGTATTGGCATAGAGAGGTATTGATTGCCATTATCAATGGCTACTGTTACAGGGTGTCATCCTGTAACTGACTCTAAACGTGTCAAAGTGTCATTGAGCAAGACTATAATGATACTTTATTTTAACCCTCTTATAACTGGCATACAGGTATGTGTCTGAGGGATATGCAAAGAAAAACACTCTCTATTGCTATTGATACAACATAAAATAGTGGCTCAACTGATCTGTTCCTGAAATATTTTACATAAATGGGTTGGCACCTCCCTATATCACAGACTGTCTTTCATTTTATGTCATCTGCAGCAAATGTTTTAAATGTCCCAAAGGTTGCCACAAAGAGAATGGGAGATGCTGCTTTTAGTGTGTCTGCCCCTCGGCAGTGGAACGCCCTGCCATTTTACATTAGAGAGGCTGGCTCAGTGGACATTTTTAAAAGACGCGTAAAAACATACCTTTTTAATGTTGCTTTTAATAAACACTTGTTTCTTTTCCTTTTTCTGTATGTGCTTTTTCTTAACTCTCCTTATTTTTATTGTTTATTTGTTTCTACTTTGTAAAGCATCGGTCTTAATTTCTTAATTCTCCTTGTTTTTTATTGTTTTTATTGTTTATTTGTTTTTACTCTGTAAAGCACTTTGAGTTGCTTCTGTATGAAAGGTGCTTTATAAATAAAATTATTATTATTATTATTATTATTTGCTGTTGGGTAGGTCTTTCCTAGGAAAAATGTGTTT
>CABFOS010075980.1:0-13980 GCA_900660315.1 Diretmoides pauciradiatus | reverse complement strand
GCTCTCTCTCTCTCTCTCTCTCTCTCTCTCTCTCTCTCTCTCTCTCTCTCTCCCTTTCATACACAAACTTTCCTCACCATCAGGACTCCCCTTTTGCCTCCAGAACTTCTTTGAGGCCTCGATTCAACAGGGCTCCAAGAATGTTGCACAGGGATCTTGTTCCATACTGACTTGTCACTGCATCCCTGCAGATTGATGCCGAGAACAACCCATTGGGTTTAGATGTGTAGGGACGGTGCACGTCATTGGGGTGAAATAAAGTCAGTCATGTTCCTGGAAGCATCAGACAAGTATGCATTTGAAAAAGGTTAAACTGTGGCCATGAAGGGATAAGTCTGGTCAGCCACAATTTTCAGGTACACTGTGGTGTTCAAACGATGCTCCATTGGTACTAAACTCGAAAATCCCGGGGGGAAAAGGAACCAGTACGTCTACAACCAACAATCATACCATGTTCAAAGTAGCTTAAATCAAACGTGTTGCCCATTCTAACATTTAGTCAAACAGTAACTGAACCTATCAACCCTGTGTGCTTTGTACTGCTTACCTGTACCTGTTTTGCCCTGGAGTGAGCCCTGTTCTCTCTCTCTTTCTCTCTCTCTCCTCACTACTTTGACCTCGATGCAGGCCTCAGTCCTACTGGCTGAGCCACTTCCAGTCCCTCTTGTATTGCTCAGAGAACAACCAGCTCGGTGCATTCTCTGAGGAGCTCCACAGTTGTAGCTGCCGATATGAACACAGCCCCTGTCAGCTGCCTCCGCCCTGCTTCATTGGGGAAGGCCCAGCCTGCGCAGCCTGTGCCCCAGACAACCACACCCGCTGTGGGACCTGCAACCCAGGGTTCGCACTGACACAGGGGGCCTGCAGGCCCATGGTGGCAGACTCCACAGAAAACTACCTGGGATTTGAGACTGACCTCCAGGATTTGGAGCTTCGCTACCTACTGCAGAGAGCTGACCGCAGGCTAGAGGTATTTTTCTTCTACCCTTTGTTTATTCGTGTCAGGTTGACTGAGAGCTGAGCTATCTTTTGCAGCAACAGCCTGGGGAGAACACATTCACTTACAGGAGTTACTCTGTACTACAAATTGTACTGCTGGCTACGGAGGAACTCTCGAGCTTTACCATATTCCCAAATTTTCAGTTGTAGGTCTGAGGCAATTCTTGGTTTGTTGATAAGAATACTGAGTAGCAATTAACATATAATACAGGGCATAATTAGATCTTGTAGAGATTTGATGTAAGAGGTAATGTACAAGCTGGTGATTATCACAAAATAAACTTATTTTGCAATAATAACCGTTTACGCTTATTACACGGCTACTTACCAAGGATTAATCTTTTGACATGAAATATTGATTTACAATGATTTTATTACAAGCTAAAGTAATTTACAAATAGTGCAGGAGGACTGTCTGTAGTAACCAAGGAATGTCTTTTTGGCACAGGGTGTTGCCAGTTAATTCGATTAGAAATCCACAAAATGGACTGGACCTTTGACTGTGGCGTGATATGATTAGAAACAGCAGTCTAATATTCAGAAATAAGAGAACCCAGAATGCCCTGTTAAACTGTACAATATATGTATTGCTTTTATGCTGATGGAATAATAGAATAATAATTTGCATTTGTGTAATGTCTTTGTCTGATAGGTCCACGCCATCTTCATCAGCAATGACATGCGGCTCAACAGTTGGTTTGACCCATCGTGGAGGAAGAGGATGCTGCTGACGCTGAAGAGCAACAAGTACAAGTCCAACATGGTCCACATGCTGCTAGGTGTGTCCCTCCAGATCTGTCTTACCAAGAACAGCACCCTGGAGCCTGTCCTTACCCTCTACATCAACCCCTTCGGAGGCAGCCACTCAGAGAGCTGGTACATCCCCATCAATGAGAACAACTTTCCAGACTGGCAGGCCACCAAGTTGGACTTACCTCTGGAGTGCTACAACTGGACTTTGACGTTGGGCAACAAGTGGAAGACGTTCTTTGAGACTATCCACATCTACCTTCGGAGCAGGATAAAGACTCAGGGTGGAGTGAATGACAGTGTTTATTATGAGCCTTTAGAAATGACAGACCCCGGCCGGAACCTGGGCTACATGAAGATCAACAGCATCCAGGTGTTTGGCTACAGCATGCATTTTGATCCGGAAGCGATCCGCGACCTGATCCTGCAACTGGACTACCCATACACCCAGGGTTCCCAAGACACTGCTATGCTCCAACTTCTGGAGATACGGGACCGGGTGAACCGGATGTCCCCTCTGGGTCAACAGAAATTGGATCTGTTTGCCTGTCTTCTCCGGCACCGGCTCAAACTTACTGCCAGCGAGGTCGTTCGCATCCATGCGTCCCTACAAGCCTTCAGCTCACGTCTGCCCAACTCCCTGGATTATGAGACTACCAAATTGTGCAGTTAACAGCTGCTTGAGGGGAGCTCTGGAATGTAAATGGCTGCTAGGAGGAGGACTATTGGATAGATGAATCTTGCCCTTTGGGGTGCAAAGGCTTACAGTCGTTCACTGTCCCTATGGATTACCTTATTACAAACCTTATTACAAACTGTGTGGTTAAATGGAAGAGGACCGGCTGTGGACAGCTGGAGAATCTACTGATCTGATTGTGGTTTCTCTTGTATGGCAGCAACTTACAGCGCTATATCATAAAGAATCGGCTGGATCAGCAAGACGAAATGCACAACCGCTTAACAAGAACATGATCTTTGATAAAAGAAACCTCCAGTAGAAATTCAGATAACACTACATCAAGTTGAACCATCCTGTTTCAATATGACTCTGCTCATTTATACTGTAAGTACCAAGGCCAAATGAACAGACATTTTAAGGTAAACATGGTACAGTATGTTTGTTTGTAATTTTTATATGTTCCTTTGCTTCAGTGACAGTGCACTTTCCATGAAGACCAGAATACAGTGGTGTCAGTCAAAGTTTTGTAGATAAATTGATATTAAAACATCATGTTATAACAGACTCAAGCTGTTGGGATATTCTTCATGATTCTTTGAATTGGATTTTCCTCTTTTCAAATTCACTTAAAAGAAATGAAACTAATTTGTTTTGGTTGGGCTAAATGAATGTAAGAGATGCAAATAATCATGAATCTTTGTTTATTCTTAACATAGATTCATGATTATTATTTTTATTTTTTGCAATTACTGCAATGTGCCTCCATTTCCCCCTTAACAAATTGCACTAAGTTGTCTATTACTTTAGCATCAATGACAGGTCAGAAAGCATAAGTTTAAAATGACCACATAAATAATTTATAAGCATCAATATACCATTGTCAAATATAATATATGTAATGTATAATTACTGAAAACAAACGAGACCATGGTGGAGACAATGGGGAGCCTCTATCACACCAGTAGTGGTACAAAATGAAAACCACATGTTGCAGAGAGGATGTGGCACACAGTGTAAAATGCAGTTTCGACGTCTCCTCATGGTCTCATTGGTTTACAGTAATTTATTCATGTCTAAAACATTTACGTGGTAATGATTTATTTATGTTAAATTCCTGCACGGCGCACCTTTGAAAAGGGTGAAAACTCTTCAGCCTCCCATGACCGAACGCTGTTGTTCCTACAGTAGGTCACCGATTCTTCCCTGCATTATTAATGTCAGGTAGAGGATGCCACCTCTAATTTGTTAACATGCCCATGCCTTAGTGACACCGCAGCCCAGAAGAGCACACCAAGGGGAATTCAAGCACCTGTGAAGGTCAGCAGCCATCACCTCAATTTGTCTGTTCCTGTCATCAAATCCAACTCATGTCAAAAGCTAAATTCCGACGAGGGTGGTACATGGATGAGCAGCGTTTGATGAGAATCTATTACCAAATGTCAGCACGTCATTTCTTGAATACGGCAACGGCGTGGAGGTAACAGGCACGAAAAGAGCGGCTGCAAAGGAACAGGTTTGTGCGCCTGTGGCAACTTTGCCTCAACTTTGAGGTCAGGCACCATCCAAAACTCGTCTCTCCCCTGCTAAGCCTCGAAGAGTGACACCATTAATGTGCATGGGAGGCGGAGAAATCACACAATATGAACTGTCAACTAGGAATGTTGGGGTTTTATTGGGTAAAATGAAAACAATCCTCTTACCTCAGCTAAACCACAAAAACAAATTAAGCTTCTGGCCAGTCTGAGTAATAGGGGATGCGGGTGGTATTTTTGAGGAAATGGAGGATGAAAAATAATTCCACCTGCCCTACAGTATGTTTTTCTTCTCAGGCAAAAAAAATTATCCCCAAGTAGATATCCGTAATTATGATGTTTAACAGCCCTGTCATTTTGTTTTTTTACACATAGTCCTGAAATTCTGTCCTGCTAAGGCAGCTCACCATAACTCATTACTGTGAGCTTGTAAATAGCTGTTTTTTAATCCAAAAGCCTCCCTTAGGACACTGTGAGTGGGTGGCAAGAGGCAAGCTGCTCTGACCTTTAGTAATCCGTCAATCAAAGGCATAGATACAAGAATAAGCCTCCTGTTAACTGTTCATCTGCTTGATTAAATCCTGTGGTTGTGATGTACTGAAGATGCTCTTGCTATGGTTTATTATTCTGTTTGGAACGAACTTGAAGTGAAAATTCACTCGAGGGCCGAATTCACAAATGTTTATTGTGATGATCTTGGACAGTTCAAATCAATCATCTTTTTTTTTAATGAACAACTCTCTCCCACAGCTGGAAACCAGAGGAATAGGGATCATATTTCAGATCTTTCATCTTGAGAATAGGAGCTGAGACTGCTCTGGGGTCTATAAATCACAGTCCAGCTGTCCAATATCATAAACAAACAAGTGCATTCTGTTTTTAGTGAATTTTCCCTGTAGGGTTACTGTTTAGGAGAAAACCTTTCTCTTCTAATCCTATCCAAAGGTGTTGGTTGCTGGCTGACTGCTCACTTACTTGTGGCAAACTATAGCTGTTATGACAGCCAGTTAAGGCGAGTCACATCGCTTCAGGTGCCGCTGCTCCCTGATCTGTCACTTGCATTAATTCCTGCTCATATTATAGAATAACGGGTGCTCAGACAACATATTACCACAACTCAAAAGAGATCATTTGCCCCTGAATGGAGATTAGCAGTGGGTCTTTTGAGGATGTCAGAAAATCAACAAACAGATTTGTACACAATGAATACCCCCATTCCCAACGTGTACACATTCCAGAGAAATCCACTCCTCTGGATCAATACTCCTTGCATTGTCTTTTCTGAGCGTCAGTATGGATGTGGATTATACTGACTTCAGATTCCGTGCAGACAAAACTCCCCCCACCCCGCCACCCGCCGACGGCGGGCCGAAGCAGGGAAGACGAGGAGGAGGCAAAAGGTAACCATCGTCCGCCAATAAATCAATGTGCTGCTTTATTACTTCAGAGAACAAAAGGTTCTGCAGGGAGATCGATTGCACTGCCGAGGAGCCTCCGATAAGAAAAAATAAATAAATAAAATTCTGCCTGGCATTTGGCTCCTCTGTCCCCGTGACCCGATCAGCATCAATTTATTACCGATGTGATGGCTTCCGCCTGATGTGTTTTTGTATAAGCACAAATCAATCCCGACTTTATTAGCCACTATGATGCATTGTAAAATGACATTACTCAGGGTGCCAGATGAATGCCATTCGTTAGGAAGCAGTGCTGTATCGACTGGATGTTCAGCCTCGGATGTGCAGTAAATAAGAGGGAGGGATGTATTGAAAACAGCGTTTTTGTTGTTGTTTGAGTTGCTGTAAGTTTTAATTAATAATTGTTATGAATTAGTTACTTATGTTACTAAGCTGCATATAATGAGTTCTAAATAAAACTTGTGTTTAATATAAGCCCTAATAAACCTGCTTGTTTGTATCACACATATGGTAGGGTCACAGCAAAACAGCTTGGAAAAGCAATAGCTGGTCGTACATTCAGAAGTTAAGAAATTCAGAGTTCAGAAGTTAAACAAATTCTCCAATCTAGTGCGTCACGATTATAGCAGTGTTTGTTTTTATCCTCTTTTATTATATTTATAGGAAATAGCATGAAATAATCAGCATGGAGGCTGACACACTGCCTTGGCTACCATTTCATTATATAAATATTCTTTCAAACTTAAAAACATCACCCTTCACACACTTATAGAACACAAAAGCGGTGTATATAGTATAATGTTTTATAATGCATGCAAATATTTGATTATTAATATATGTACAGTGCCTCAAATGATAAGCTCACATATTTCCACAAGCATGTACAGTATATTTGGGTCCGATTCCCCTTGTCTATTACGAGCAGAACACACATCTGATTAGACTTGATGAACCTTGTTGGATCGAGGAGTAAGTGGAACACCGGGGCATTTGCATTGAGTCCCCAGAGTCCACATGGAAATGAATAAATAAAAAGTGAGAGGATAGGGTGAGGGTGGTTGAGAGATAGACAGAGAGATGCATTTTTGAAAGAAAATTCAACCCCATACCTTATAGATCACGTTCAATACACATGATGTAATGTCAAATTGCTGTTCAGTGTATGTCATCACTGTGCGTGACAGTCAAGGATCAAAGACTCTTTAATGTTTACATTTAGACTCCTCTGCTCTGCCAAAACAACTCCCCACCTCATTTAGGGAGGTGGTGAGTGACTCAGACACATAGCACGATATGACACACAAGAATGGGATCGGGCTTAATGGGATAATTGGATGTGAAACTGTCATTCTACCTGGTGACTGACTGTTTGTGCAAGTGGAGTGGCTAGACAGCAACAAAACCAACCTAATCAGCCCGGGCCCACAGAGAGCCATTTTATGCTGCAACATCAATTACAAAAGAATTGCTTTAGGGATCCTCTGGCCAGGCTTTCCAATGTATCACTTATTAGACAATCCTTCGCTGTGACATGTACTCATCAGAGGATTGAAGCACTGGTGCTGGACAAGGTCATTTATGAATTATTTGGATTCGTGTCACATTTTACAAATACTCTCCTCCACAGTCAATGTCCGTGTCTGTCACTGTGTTAGGCGAGCAGAGTGTAAAATCAGCTCTCTTTTATCAATGGATAACTGGGGCCACATAGTGGTGCAATGCTTGAATTAAATATTAATTACTGGCCTTATGCATTAGTGACTCATCCAACCTTAGATAATGGCAATTTTGTCCATATACAGCAATTGAAAATAGGCTCATTCTATAATTTGTTATGAATGTAATGAATGTAAAGAGTTGCATCAAATATATAATCAGCTCTATAAGTGTTACGTGCACATAATGACAGTGACATCTTCTTATTTTTCACAATCAAACACTATTATCACACCAGTTCTGATTTTTCAGCGAGGATGGATGTCATCTACCTGTGAGCTAACACCTTTGTTCTCCATTGGAAAGCTGCAGTCATGAAGTCTACTGTGTGTGTGTGTGTGTGTGTGTGTGGGGGGTGTTCTATGATTGATGGATGATAATGTTCCCTCTGCCTTATCAAGGTTAATGTCATATGTTGATTGTGTCCTTACGATGTTACAAGATAGGAGTTTTTTATCTATCCTCATCTGACTTCAGTCTAATTGGAAAAACATCAAAATCAATAGCATATTCCAAGTCCAAATGAGAATATTGCAACTGCATCAGTGCTATCGTGCCCAATGTCAAACATGTTAACAATAGTGGCCATCTAACGTGTTGCTTCTGCTATAGCTATTTTATTTCTGTCAATTAAACAAAGTCATATCGTACTTGTAAAAGGTACATCTATCTGTCTGTCTGTCTGTCTGTCTGTCTGTCTGTCTGTCTGTCTGTCTGTCTGTCTGTCTGTCTGTCTACAGTATCTATCTATCTATCTATCTATCTAATCTTGGTTTTAATGAGGTATAACTGCTCTAAATGGCATAATGGAATATTTACTATGTTAAAGATCATAACACATTTTAAACAATAACACATGACACTTTCAGCCGGCACAGTTACATGTTCTGTAACTGTCTGCAAGATAACTGAGAGGCAATTCAATCACTCCAGAGCAAAACAAGTATTAGTGTCTTCTTTTGGAGTGATGATTCAAGAATAGGCAAAATGAGTAATTCATGGGATGGCAATACTTGTGTTGTTTGTTGAAAAACCTTCAAGTCCAATGACACGAGCACTTCAAATCAAATTCGGAGCAGCCTGGAGTGCTGGGGAGTGATCATTAGGAACCTCAGTGGCACTTGAGACATCACTGTTGATACTCGCAGGATGCTGCTTCTTGCTACTGCATGTTGATATCCTTCAGCAATCAGGGCGAAGAAATGCCTCCCAAGCAGTCATGATAATTAAGGTTGAACCAACAAACATAATCAACAGCCAATCAGACTGTATTGTGGAAGACCATCGTGCCTGAAGAGGCCCATGTTAATTTCCATGTTAATGTGATTGGAGGTAAAAACATAATTGCCTGCATTTGAATGAGAAGTCTGCACCAACCAGAGGTGCCTCTATTGGTATAGAGGCTTTGCAGTTGTGTCACAAATGTTCTAGCAGCCATGACTCAGGCTGGCACCATCATGGTCCATTGGAGTATTGGACGGCCACAAATAATGTCTTAAGTACTGTATAACTAGGGCTAGAACAATATATATATATATGTGTGAAAAAGATTGGTGTTGGTGTAGGTCCATTCAATAATGCTGTAAAAGTCTCGTTTTTTCAACAACAAAAAGATGTGTGTTACTGTAACACATGTTCTCTTTACAGTAGTTCTAGTCTCTCTGGCCCTAGTCTCAGTTGTGGCTTGAGAAGAGTCAGCTCCGTTTACCTTAATAAACTGTAAGCTAGCTAACTAGCCAGCAGGCTAACTACGTTAGATTAGAAGCAACATGTTAGATAAAGCAACTAATGTTTATTATGTTAATATGTGACTATTGTGAATTCTGGTGAGCTAGTGTGCAAAGCAGCTTTACAACAAGACAGTGATGATGGCTGACCACAGTATTAGCTGACATTATCTAAATACAAACTCGATCAGATTTATCAGTGGAAATTAACCATTTCTATTGAATTCTGTTTAGATAGCCAAGTTGTGCATTTTTTTGCCCCAGAGCTGAGGTCCTCCAATATGGTGGCCATACGGTTACATTAATCGAAAACCCTCTATAAGTCATCCCATGGGCAGTGTCCTCCACATCCCTCCCCAGCACTGATGAAAAAAGGAAATAGGCTATTCAGAGAACAATCTAGTCCAAAAGTGCCAACTTACAGTACAGCATAATGTGCAACTGAGGAGTTCCCTCCTATTGCAAATCATTATTTTCTTTTCGTTAAATGAATGATTTCGCCATATGAGCATTAAATTCAGTAAAATAATCATGAGGCAGAGGGAGTCTCAACTTTAATTAAAGAATGCTATCGTCGCAATCTTTTTTTATTCATAAACAAGAGTTAACAAAAAGCTGTTAAAGCTGCTTTGGAGAGAGGGATATATTATTGATTGAAGGGAGAGATTAGAAATTAATGACCCATGTGTCCCAGATTGAATAATCAATTTCAATTAATATCAATTTCACAGTGCAGCTGCTCTGTAACAGTTCCTTGGGTCGGCTTTAGCACTATTCATTTTTCAACCTTTCAGAAAGAACACACCCACAGAAGCAATGCAGTGGCCATGTAGTATGAACCAGAAGCTTTTCACTCTCAGAACAATTACATCCGAGGGGCAAAAGACACAACTACTGTATATCTTTATACAGTACATCATCCAGCATCCCACATCAGGTAGTTACAGCTGGCCCCTAAGTCGAGCCACACGTTGTCTTTGCATGAACGAAATATCCCCAGCACATGTGGAGCCATGTATTGATGCCCCACATGGACCCCCACCTGCCTGCATTGTCAAGATCCTGGCAGAGCAGAGGGCAGGAAATTGGAGGTGCTAGGTGAGAGAACTCGGTGTTCCTATTTGGCCTTGAATACATTGCACAACCATCCATCATCCAAGCCTTATTTGAGATGACAATGATGAGGTGCCCTCAAATGTGTATGTGCGTGTGTCCGTGCATGCGCGTACATGCATATTTCTGCCGAAGAGAGGTAACAATCTCCCTTGAGAGAAGTGCAAGTGATATTTTGAATCCAAATTGAATGGATGGGGGTGATTGCTCAGCGAGAACTGAATAGTGACATCTCAATAGGCATGCCCTTATCAGGAAATAATAAGGCTATTTCCGTGACCAAAATTAGATGTACAGGCTGTCAGATGAGGGGAAAAGGTTTGAACCAATTGTACCAAAGAAGATGCTTATTAGAGGTTCAATTTGCATATATTGCATGTCAGACATATTGGTGAAAATGTCAGAAACTAAATCAAAAAAGCCCTTCTAGTGTATCTGCTGAAATTGCTCCTTGATCAGAGCGAATGAATTTGACAGAACAGTGACGTTATGGGTATCTGGCGGAAATAAATCATTGCCGAGACATTTATCAGACATAGCAGCACTGCAACTTTCTCTGCCAGATTGGTTATCCCAGGAAGGGACGGATGGAATTAAGCTATACTTGCATGTCGTTATACAATTTTCTGGTTTCCGTAACCAACCACGCGAGGTTACAATTTCCCCACAGGGAGGAATATAGTACCTTACTGTATCTTGTCTTATCTTAAAATATATTACATGAAAATCAATAGGAACTCTATTGTAAAGGAAGTATTCAGTTTGTTATCTTTAGAGCTTAAAGAAAAATAGTTTTTAAGACAACCGATTGAAATACTGCTCGCCCTCTCCATCCCACCACTAAACTTGCTTTGGTTAAATTGTTAAATGGGCCAAAGCCCATGATGCTGAAGTAGTGAGTAAATAATCTGCTCATCTTCTCCTTCCAATATGTTGCATACTCCGGACGCTTACCTTGTACCGTCTTGGGTCGGGCTCAGGGCCTTAGCTCGAGTTTCCCAAAGTCATCCGAGTGGTTAACTTTTAAAGTGTGTGGAGGAAAGAGAGTTCTGGCGGATCAGCATGTGTCTCGGATGGCTCCAAATCGCCTGGCAGATCCCTGTCAGCCTCTCTTTGAGATACGAGCCGGAAGGCCCATAATGTCAAGTGCCTTTGACACTCAAGACAAATGATGCTCTCAGCCCACGTACGAGAATATTAGAACGTTGCAGATGGATGTATGGCAGGCCGGCGCCTTCATGGAGATACAGGAATCTAAATAGAGCTGTTATCACGATTGTCATCATCATCACGTTCACGTCCACCGCTTCCAAAAAAGCCTGCGAGTATGGGGTGGTTAGAGAGCCTTATCGTTCACGGAGGCACTAGCGCTTTTCAAAACTTACAAGCATTAATTAAGAATCCATTATGAGCCCAAATCCATCAGAAATGTGACCATTATGTACAATGACACCCCATTATTTGAGCCTATGTGGTGTTTTGTATGCAAGGGCGGTAACAATTTCTTGTGAGTTTATGTAAAGAGAGCAGCAAAGCCATCTGTTCATAGCAGTTTAGGATGCAGGCTGAATATTGATTAGGGCATCAGTGTTCTCAGCAATGTGTCAGCTTGCAGCTCCTTGAGATGGTCACAAGCAGGAGGATACCATGTAACTTATGTCCCAACTATTAATCTCACGCAAACAGGTACAGCATGCAGGCATTAGCATTTGTCTTTCCAAAGGGAATGGTATTGATCCTGACATGACAAATCAAGCTATATTACAGGCTGGCTCTGAAAATGTACATTATGCTATCCAGCTATCCGATTTGATAGATTTTCAAGGGATTGTTGAGGAAGTGGAGGATCTTCTATGGTTCCCAAAGCTTACTGCTAGCGTTACAATACAACATATACACAGGGCATATTGATTTTCTGTTATCTGTGTGGACATAACATTCCCATTCTGGTATCAGTCAGTGAGCGGTCCAAGTCTAGTAGTGAACCCATACTTCAAATATCAATTGACAGACCAATTATTTTTTATTTCAAAAGGGCAAATTTCTGGCTCTTCTCCAGCCTTTTTCTATAATGAAGTCTGGTCTTCTGAGGAGAGCAAGGTTATTTTGAATGTGCGAGATTAGAGGCAATGGTAATTTTGGAATTTGTTCAGGGTTTTCTTCAAGGTGACATCATCACAAAGGGGACCGGTAAGGAACATATTGCATAACAAACTACTGAGGCATTGGGGTCTTGCTGAAGGACAAGCTCATTTGGAGTGATTATAGATACATCACCTTTGAATCTGAGTAGTCTAAAGGTCAGGTGGAATCATAAATAAATCAACCGAGAGGTCTTACGAAAGGTACACAGGACCCAGAATGTCCGACGCATCCTTTTGAAAGGACACTGCTCTTTCATATCTTCATCCCAAGTCTTCATAGCAAAATCAAATAGGGAACAGGGAAAGGCAGAGAAACAAGATTAATCTCTAATCCCTCTAAGCCCTTTATCAAATAATATCGAATTGTCGACGTCTGCTCACTGGAACAGACGTCGACAAGGACTTGCACACGCACGCGCGCACACACACACACACACACACACACAAAATGACATGCAAACATACACATGCACAGCTTACAGTAACTCCTCTAGTCAAAGAGCAGTGCTGCAGATGTTCATGGTGAGAAATGTGGTTACTTGGGCCTCAAAGTGTCATTTGAAACCATTTAAAAGTCAAATTTTACAAATAAAGAATCATATGACATTTACATCGGATGACAATGGTGTCGGGGTAGCAAATATGGATCAGTTGTTGAGGAAATGAGCCGTGCACTAAGTCTACATTTAATGTCAAAATGCCTGGAGCATTGTGATTGCTTCTGGAATTATTGACCCAGTTGAAGCCTGATTAATTAATTGCTCCCCAGTGTCCTATGACCAAGCAAGACAGATTGCATGGGTATGTACATCCACATTTACGCCCACAATCATCGAGTGTGATTGAACACCTATGTGGCGGGCTGCAAAGAAGTATTCCAGATGAGGGCTAATGTGAAAGCTATCCATCATGTTTTGATCACTGTATTCTTAAGAGCTACTCACTGGAACTGATGATAAACCGCTGAAGCCCGTTCAATCTCTCTTCATGCCTGTCAGCATTACCCAGTTATTTTTTCCTACCATTTTCCAGTCTATTGATAGTGGAAACCACTAAATATTTTAAAGTAATGTTTGGATGGTATGAATCTGTGAGCGGGAGAGCCCACATCTCTCACACACAAAGATTCAATGCTCCTCATTGAGATTCAGCTTTAGTTGAGTAGAAACTTTCTCAACTTGCCGCTGGGAATTTATGCAAATATACAATAGATCCCCTCACTTGCATAACAGAAGTGCATTATGCATGAACTGTAACTTGAATCAGAGGCGGGAGTAGAGTAGTAAAAATGATTTAAAATACACAAAGCATTCAAAATAGACAGAAAAAGAAAAGTAGTCCATTAGGCAATGTACTGTAGCTCAGTTCAAATTAATGACTTTAAAAAAAAAATCCAGTCCATTTCATATTGAGTTGCTATGGTACTTGTGACTCGTTGCTCTGGGAGGTGAAGACTGCCCCATGCTTTTATGAACTAAATCACTTCTGTGTGATGTAACATTCAAAACCAGACGTAGAAAACACTGAAAGAGTTTTTTAAAAAATATATAGGCTAGAGTACTTCCTAAACGGAAACAAAATCCAGCTACAATGATGCATTACTGGCTTTAAGAGATAATGAAGAAGAATACAGTTGCATTGATCATATGCTCCTCAGTAGGTGCAATAACCATAATGCTTCAGCCTACACCCTTTCGGTCAACCAAATCAAATTAATCCAAAGATGAAACTTTCTGTTTGTTTTTTTGTTTTGTGCTATGTATGTATGAATGTATGTATGTATGGGATGTGAAGTATAATTGTACAAGACCGAAATAAACTAAACTAAACTAAACTAAACTAAACAAAACTAAGTATTAGTTAGCTCAGCATTATTATTATTTTGTAATCCTTGCCTCATTT
>CABFOS010075978.1:0-12779 GCA_900660315.1 Diretmoides pauciradiatus | reverse complement strand
TCTTTTCCTCCTCTGTCCCTTCAACCTCAACTGCCTCTTGCCCTGTCTCTCCCTCAGGTGCAGGCTCATCCTTGGCAGGCTCCGCCTCTGTCAGGTTGTCATTGGTTAAGTCCATTTCAGATACATCCAACACCATGGTATCCTCAGGATCCTGGTCGTCTTGGCAACCAGTGAAGGGGTTCTCGCCCTGCCAAGGGAAGAGAAGGACATGAGATTTGTTCACGTTCAAATTGTAGAAAGATGTCTAACGTATCAGAAAGACATCAAATCAAAACTATTTACAAAAGGGTTATCCAACATTTGACTAGAATTATGGATCAGAAATATTAGCGTTTAATGCGTTTATTGCCTTTGCAAATCTAAAAAGTTTTGTATGCCGCTTCATCTTAGAAATTGAAACAATAATGTCAATAATGATAATAATAATAAGTACTGTGTCATCACTACTGCAGGAACTCAGTAGATTTCGACTGCTTGGATAGCATACGTAATATTATATATAATACGTAATATGTCCATGCACAAATGATCACCGTTCATTTGCAGCTAGATGTTTCAAAGAAAAAAGCAATGCAAACATGGATCTGCTCTAATTGTTGCAACTTGTTGCATATCCCACAAGGAAACCCCTTTTGCTAGTTACAGTTTCCCTTGTTCAAAAGTAGTGCTATAAGTTGCTTTTTGATACAATAAGACTAGGTGTTCCTAGTGATCTCTGGTCTTTCTGACCACACCTCACAGTATTCACACTTCAAATTGTTAAACTGGCAATATGTTAAACCCCAGGGCAATGCATGGTGCTGTACCTACAGCCTAGCACAAAAATCCAGAGCAACACTTACTAGTATAATATTTACAACAAATTTAAGTGTTTTTAGCCTTATTTGTAGTCATTTTGTTTATGCTTTATGATTTACATTCAACTATGTGCTTTTCCAAAACAAAACTCACTTAAGACAAAAATAATCATACCATGAACATTGCCTGCAATGCATAGAGACTAGGGGTTGACTGATTAATCATTTAACTGATTAATCAGCACTGATGGGACGTTTTACAAACTATCATTATCGGCAGAACTTGGCTCCGATATGGCCGATGGCTGCGCAGCTTCCACCATGGCGTTCCACTCCCATCAAGAAAATGTGTTTGGGACGAACAGAGATCTTCCCTGGGAAAAAGGGATTTTTCTATGTATTGTTGGCTGCAAGAAAGTAACCATTAGATTCCCAATATGTGGTCAGTTTATCCAAATAACACCTATTTGAGAAGAGGGGATCTGTGCGCATGCAAGTGCTTTTATTTTGAAAAGTATTTTCAAAATAAAAGTCCAGAGCAGGCGTTCAACAAGGTCAGGAATGGATCCTATACGACAAGCGAGGAGGCGCCTTTCTGGAGAGAATGCAGATAAGCTGTGTTTCCTGCATCATAACATCAGGCTTAACTGGAATTACTGACTGAAGGGGGGAAAAAATTAAAAAACCAGTTATTTTACATACTGAATTTTTTACAGTTAGTTTGTTGTTCAGTTCCAGATTTATATATTTGTTTAAGTATTTATTACTTTGACTTAGATGTTCAGTTCAACAGTTATATTATCCAATTTCAAATAAAGTCAAAGATTGCTCATTTCTGACAGTCGGGGGGTTTTCCCAGCCGGGGGGAATACCAGCGGATTAATCGGCTATTGGCTTTTTCCTGCTGCAAAGTATTGTTATTATACCGGCCTTCCAAAATCTACTATCAGTCAACCTCTAATAGAGACTTTTAAATGTGTACAGCACAAGATATAGTGATGTGTGCACTCCACTGTGTGTACCTTGAGGTAGCTCTCCAGCTTCTTGCCAATGAGTTTGTGGTTAAGGATGCTACGAGCAACTGACAGACTGGCCCTCTTGGACTGTTCCATCATACCCTGGGATAACACAGAAGACAGACCAACATCATACAGGGCCAAACATCCTTGACAAGAACAATGTTACAATTAAATCACACCATCATATTACATGCCATCACATCATCCAGCATCAGCAAGGCACTTGATATGTTCACTAGTCCTCCACATGTATAACTTAACAACCTAGATTATTCAGAGCCTTTGACACATCAACTGAAAGGCTCCAATTCTCTACTCTAGTGTGATGGTTGATTGCTTGTACCTTGCGGTTGTAGTTGTGGTCATTGGATTTGATGTGTTTCTGAATCAGGTGGTGTTGCATGGGAATGAAGAGGTCACATGCTGCACAGTGGGCCGCCTCCACTTTCCTCATGAAGTTTTCCATACCTAGCTCTACACGAGTGGGCGAAAGATGAGAACTGCAATTAAAATCACTTCTCCTTTCTCCCTCTCTCACAAACACGCACAGCTGCTGCTTTTACCCCTGGTGAGGTCCTGTTCCTTGTACACCTGGCAGATGGCAGCATTGTGATTTTCCAGTTGAGTAATCCTCTGCTCAGTCTTCTTACACTTGTTGAGCAAGTACTCCTAGAACACAAAACCACACTCTTCAAATAGGTGTTTCTGTTAAATAGTTTATGCCTCAAGTAAAACTTTGAATGTGTATAATTGTCTGTATTAGCCCTAGTGTACACATCCCAGTGTATATTCATTTGTCTCACCTGTAGGAAGTCTGTGGTGGGCTTGGACAGCTGGCTGGACAGGAACTTGAAGTGGTCCTTGTGGAAGCGACTCTCAAGATGAATGTCCATATCTTCCTTGTAGAATGAACGGAACTTACACACAGAGCACGCAAACATCACCCTGCAAAGTAGGAACATAGGCCTATCACATTTCAGAGCCGTACTCTCATAGCCAATGAGATAAAAGGTGAGTGATAGCCAGCTTTGGTGGGGAAATAATTCAAGTACTTAACTAACATCATTCATGAATTTATCCACCAACTGACAAGGAAGTAGACAAATTGGTGGACTAACAGGGGGTCAGCTAATGAAAAAGGGGGAACTAGAGAGAAGGGGAGATAAGAAAGCCCGCAAATTGATTTCTCCAGGAAGAGGAAATGGGAAAAAATGAAAATGAGAGAAATTAAGACAGCTAATGTAAAAGGTAGTGATCTGACCTTTCCAGGAAGCCTCTCCTCCTCCTCAGTTTGGGTTGTTTCTCTTGACCTTGGCCTTGGGCTGGGCTCTGTTTGCCCTGTTGCTTCTTCTTCCCCTGAGAGTTTTCCTCCTGTATGGGTGACGCTGAGGAAAGGTGTTAGCAGAAGAAAGTATGCCAAGTTGTGTTTAAGAGATTGACTGTATAAGGAGAGTAGTTGCTATATAGACAGCAAAAGCAAAGCACAAGACAGGGAAATAATCAGAATGAGGTGCAACAACAGGTGATCATACCTTTGTCACCATCTGCTGCAGGTTTTGTCTCCTGTGGAAAAGAGAAAGAACATCCCCTAATTAAAAAAAAGCCCAAAATATAGTTAAGTCTATTTGATTATAAGTATAGTCTTATATTAAAATAAATCTGAACCACTAGTTATTGCAAATAGTGAGGGTCACACAAACATGATCTACTCACAGTAGCTGCAGTCTTTGGTTCCTTGTCATCCCCATTTTTCTCTAACGGCTCTATGGAAACAGAGGTTAAAGTCAACTATTACCCAGGCAGGAAACAAGATGGATAGAGAAATATTGTGTGTAGTGTAATGGGCAGTTTATCTCCAGTGTGTCAAAGATTTACTGTGTACCCGAGTGGGTACCTTGGGTAGCTTCTGTCCCTGCATTCTCTGTCTTGTTCATCTTTGACTCTGGTTCATCTGCTGCAGTCAGTGTCTGCTTTCTCTTCTTCTGACCATCACGCTGGGGCTTCGCCTGCTACAGGAGAATACCACCAAATCATACTAACGTAAAAAGATATGGACAGAATAACACAGACAATACACCAAGTACAACTGCTCATCTTACAGGCATGAATGAAGCAAATTTCTGGACTAAACTATTGTCAGTGCCAATTTGGCACACTTTAAATGTCAGTCTTCCTTCTATGGGAAATCCCTTATCACTATAAAAACAAAATAGTCTGCACACTGTAGCTCCGAGTTCACATGCAGTTTATTTAGCACATCTCAACACTGACGTTTCGAGCTCACAGTGTTGAGATGTGCTAAATAAACTGCACGTGAACTGGGAGCTACAGTGTGCGGACTATTTTGTTTTTCTATGTATATATTTTTTTGGGTCCAGCACCTATTGGTTTGGATGTGCGCATCTGCTCTGCTCTTAAATCCCTTATCACTAGCATTATCCTTATCCAGGACTGGGGCAAAAGAAACAAAAATCCAAATAAAATCCAAAAAGTGAAATCGTAAAAGACCTCTCCAGATGCGAACTGGACAAAGGATGGGCTGGTCACTTATTGTGGGAAGAGGGCAGTTTAGCTGCATGAGGCATTTCTGACCACAATGAACACGGGCTGGGCAGAGAAGGGAGGGGCAGTGATGTGTCAAATTAGGATTATATGCAGAATTGCTTTAGATGGGGCATAGCGATACTAACATGTAAGGTTAGCTTGCCAGTTGGTTGAAGGTACAAAAAAGAAGTAATTAAAATGGTCTTTACTTGTACCCAGTGTTGGAGGGGCTGTCCAGTCTGGCTGGAGGTACTTACTCTGTTGAGGGGTCTCTTACGGCCTCGCTGGCGGCCGGCCCGTGGACCCCCTCCAAAATGCCTCCCAGGGAAGTCTTGGGTGGAACCCTGATGGAAACCCCCACTCTCGGGGTACATGCGGTTGGACAGGAGGGATGGGAGCTTGCCCCTACCACCTCCTGGAGAGTGGCCACGGTGGGAGTGGCGACCACTACCACTTCCCCGCCCGCCTCCTCCTAATGGAGTGGGGTCAGACCTGCGGCTTCCAAACCCTCCTCCAGTTCCTCGACCACCAGCACTTCCACCCCTTCTGGGGGAACGTCGGCCTGCTCCGGCCCATCCTCCACCTCCTGAACTTCCTCCCTGGCCACTGGTGAAGGACTCCCTCATATTCTGTCGCATCTTAGCGACTCCGTAGGACGAGGAGGGGCTGTCGAAGCCTCCTCCTCCCCCTAGCCCAACTCCTCCCCCGAAGCTTGAGTCTCCGCGATGACCCAACAGCATGTTGTCCCCCCGGCCATCGCCATAACCATAGCTACTGCTGCCGCCAGATCTGTAGAGATCTCGGGAAGAGGTGAGAGAGGAAGGGCGCGAGTCGAATGACTCGTACGGGTCAAACCTGTGGGAGGGAGAGGGGTGATAGAGAAGAGCAGAGAGTGAGGGAGGGAGGGAGGCAGTCAGGTTTGGATTTCTCCACCTGCTCTTCCTTCTCCTCCATGGTCTCGCTTTCTCTCTCCCTTTCTTTCTTTGTCACTCCCAACTTCATTTCATGATGAACCACGTAGGTTAGATCATAAACCAACAATCCAAAACAAATTGACAGTCTGGATGTGGTCATTCATGGCATAGTAATGTTTTTCTCTTATCATTAAGTTTACAAAAACTTATCCAACCACATCTCTCTGGTGGAGGTTATGGGTGACTAGTGTCCTTCAGGTTAGGAGAAATGCAATTTCTTTTACTCCCCTTCCTTACTCTTGTCAAACCTTGGCAGGAAGAGACAGAAGGGGAAATGGGGAGAGCTGTTGGTCACACAGAGAAACAGACAAGAGCAATGTCCATAAGAACCAGTGATGTCCTAAGTCCAATGCAAGAGCTTAAATATCTTGGGAAATGATTGTATCATACTTCAGTACTCAAGAGTGATGCTTTAAATTGAGTTTCTTTTAGGGGTAAGAGTGATTTATTCTAGCTCCAGCAGGTGGCCCTCAATTCAGCTTGACATAGTAATGCCATGTCAACACCTGTAAACTCATCTCTTATGTGTAACCTAAAGTCAGGATATAGGGTTAGGTCACATGGAGGATGAGAAAAAAACAGTGTATACAAATAAAATACAAAGGCAAGACAAAGGCAATGTTGAAGGAGTGCTAGATAAACAGTGACTGGCTTCGTTTGGGAGGATTGTAATCTCTTACAGACCAAGAGAGGCTGGCCTCCACTTCTACCTCTAACCTGCATTATCTCATGATGTCTCATGACGAGATGTAGAGTGGAATGCCATTAAATATTTATATTCGGTATGTCTAGGGACTTGTCCAATAAATATTTGTAAAATAGTAACTTTTTTTCCAGAGCCAGACACTGGGGAACTAACCACGCATCCACACTGCAAGCAACACAGTCAACAAGGCAATGGAAGTCCATTCATTTTCTATAGGCCATCAGGGAAACTCGGCTGATGTGTGGATGGTCAACAAACTTGTTGGCCAAGAAAAGTCAATGGTACATTTGAAGTAATTGAGATTTTTTTCAGTTCATTTTACAATTAGCGCTTGCCTGCTAACTGTGCAAACTTTATGGCAGGCAATATCAAAACATATTCATGAATTGCCTGTTAAAAATTTTGCAGATGCACAAGTCCACTACAAAGATGCAATCAGTTTCTCGCACAGCCCACAATTGGTCAGAATAAAGTGACCCATCAACCAAGTTACTCACAGTGCGTATGCCCTGACAGACTTAAACTGGTGTAAAGACCAAGCATAAGCTGAGATTTTAGATAGATGGACAGAAACAGCTGCATTGATAATCCTTGGCTTGTACGTTCCATTTGCAACACTTGCCCCTTGTGGACAACTTACCTGAACTGAAAGTCCACTTTTCAAGAGCAATCTTACCATTCTAAAACAATTCTGTAACAGCTAGGACTACAACCACAACAATAGAATATCCATGTTTGCACATCTTCTACCAAATAGAATCCTAGTCAGTGCATAATCTGTAACTAGGATAAGACCTGACTATTTAACTTACACACAGAGTTAGAAAGCCTAAAGGTAGTAAAACGTGAGTGAAGACATTTAATGAGATAAACCTAAATTATAGGCTACATGTGATTGTTTGGGTGGTGTCCAGGCATGAGATCAACAGGGACAATTCAGGAGACAATATCCTCGACCAAATGGATGATGGAAGTATGACACATGTGGTGTAGCATTTTACCTATTATGGAAGACATGAGCAGAAATGTGAATCTTGTTACTGGCACAGTTGTATGCATATTCTAGACATTTACTCCCAGCTATGGGACAAGAACCATGTTGGAATATTGAGCTTCAGGTATAGATGCATTCCCCACTTCTCCCAGTTACCGTGCCATTTCCTTGTTTACAATGGAAAGGATGTGTTTGACCGCCAACATGAACAGAAGAGAGGCTAGTTTGCGAAAATTGGAAGGGTAAAGCTTTTTTGACCTCCTTAATATTTTAAGAAGTCATTGGCCTGCATACATGCTAGTTAATATTCATGATTGGTGGGCAGGCATAGATTTGATATTCAGTAGGGTATTAACGAAATCTCAGTGTTCATATATTGAAGGGGCAATGAAACTTATCTCCAATTAATTATTGGCCATTCAATATATGAACACTGAATTCTTAATTTAGTGGTCAAATGACCATAAAATATCTGCATGGGGTTGATCAATACCAGTGACTCAATTACTTTGCCCAGGTGCTGAGATTTCTAGCTTTCAATTTCAAGACAATCTTGAGCATTGTGACATACAGCATCACCTCTTCAGTAGACGTAATGTTGGATCTCTCTCTACATTTTGAAAAATGCCCAATTTTGTGTTAATTACAAGCCACCATAACTCAAGGGGATGGGGGGTCAGAGTAGTCATACAACACTTTTTGGGGCATATTATTAAATAGGTGTATGACATGGAAGATTGGCTAACAAGCTATGTCATTTTTTAATTTTATTGTGATTTATAGATTCAGATTATATCGGGCATGTAAACCTCTGGGCACATCCAAACTGCAAATGTTCCAAAACGTAAATAAGCACCTTTCTCCCCACCTAACACCTGTCCTTACCCAACCAAAAGCAGAGAACAAGGAGCTGGAATGTGTGTATTTGCACATGCTGAACCAAAGTGGGAGTACTCAAGATAGAGGCCCATACAAGGAAATTAGGGAGTAAAGGCAGGGAATTTCTTCCATAAACATGGTCAGTTATCAATATTGTGTGCATGAGTAGAAGTCTACTGTGTTAAAGGAATATTCTGGTTATTTTCCACTCAAGCTTTACTTCCCCACTCAAATCGTATCCATTTGCCATTATAGAGGGTTCTCTCAAGGCTGACTAATTGGCTAGACGTGCTGGTTTCGAGTACAATCCATTGCGACAACCAAAAGCAGCAAATCATGTTCATTACAACACAATGATGCTCACATTGCAAGGATGCTCATGTTGCAATGTCTATTTAATTTCCAGTTTTTACATGACCTGCAACCCAAGTATAATATGCTAAAATTCTCCATTTATATAGCTCTACTTTACAGAACAGCATCACACTATAAGTCTTCTTCTACTCTGGAGCGGTAGGGAGGCGAGTGCAGGCCAGGGGGACAAAGCTTGCTGGTGGGGTTGAACCACTAAAGAAAGCTTGCAATCTACTGGCTAAAGTGTGTTACTGCAACTCCTGTTTCCAAAATAAGTCCCACCCAATAAGAAGAGCAGAACTAAGAAAAACACACGTTTCTGTCTACATATACAGTCAATGACACTCTCCTACAGTGGGTATGGCTTACAGTTTGATTTGATGTAGCTTTGGTACAATGACCATATAAGCAATCTGCTGTTGTTCCCCATTGCAACCAGGTCGAGCTGCTCCATGCATGTGATGTTTCGAAAAGCCCCATGAGACACTATTTTTACAAGTATGGTGGCACAATGAAAGTGGACTTCCTGGTCTTCAAACACAGCTCATTGAAACTATTGGTCAGTCACTTAGTCAACTATATTTACTATCTACTGTGCAGACAGATTCATGGGATGGAGCCTGAGTTTATTCTAGAAATGTTAGCATGTATGAATAGGCAAGCTTCAGGCTTCAACTTGTTTATTTTAAAAAGGTACGTTGCCTTAAGTGGATGAGGACAACCTGATATTTTGAGGAATTTTATCCAATGGAAACTGGATGCATATTTTTATCTTGCCTTTACTTGCTTTTTGCTATTTTTGCCCTTATTTGTGACTCTTTTTAATCTTCTATGCATTTGTCGCATGCCATGTCACAAGTTTTCACTGTTAAGAATGACCTGAGTTATATGCATGTGATAAAACACTAACTTTTGTGAGATTGATGCAATTGTGTCCTTGCACGCAACATCTTTAACATAAATTACACCCGTCTGTTCTACATTAATTTGTTTTTCTGTTTACTTTAGTAAAGTTGGTCCACACATTCGAACACTTTAACCTATAAGCTGTAAATATAGACATTAATTGCAATGTGCTTGTTAGAAAGCTCCACTACAATATATTATAACAAAAATGCCTGAAAAGGTATGTGTGGATGAATTAAAATGAATTACACAGTTAAGAATAGGGATGGAGATCGAGACCCGGGTCCTTAAGGACCCAGTTCCAAATTTCTCAAAAGGCGAAAATCAATAAGGTCTGAGCTTATTGATACTGCTATCGAGTCTAGCGGGTCCTATAACGTTATATCTCGAGTCACGTCATTTCAATCAAATCACTGGTGCACAAACATACATCGATTGTCTAATAAAGTTTTTGAATTCAATCGAATTGCCTGCTAACCGCCGTTAAACTAAACGAAGAATTGAATTGGGTCACACCCTCGTTCGCTTTATTTCTTTGTAGGATGGCTGAACGTACAAAACAGTCAAAGGCTTGGCTACATTTTAGTAAAGCCGAAGATTTTATTCATTTTCTATTAAGAATCGATGAGGAAGCGAAATGTCATTTATGTTCAATTTAATTTATTGTAAGGACCTCCCGTCGTCCCAGCAAGTCCCATTAGTTAAAAATAGTAATCCAATGTTGAAATCTGCGTTGAACTCGGCAGGATGAGAAGTAGTTAAACGAGGCTGCATAAGATTACATAATGATGTGTTCAAGGTCTGTCAGTAAAATTAGTATTAGGCGAATGAAAATTAAACATCATGTGTTCAAGTGTAACAGTAATTTTGGAAAATGTTGCTTTTGGTGAGAAACTTGAATACAGTTGTTTGAAAGTATCGATAGTGGTATTGATAAAGACTCCGTTAAGGAGTCTCGATAATGGTATCAATATGAAAAATGAATGATCCCCATCCCTAGTTAAGAATCAATAGCAGTACCATTTTTTAAAGAGCTTATCTATTTCAGTTCTGACCAATCAGGATCCAGTACCCAGTATGCATCGGTGCTAGATACCAACTGTATTAGAGGCCAGTGTGATCAGCCAACTCATCGGCCTTTAGGGGTTCATAGTGACAAACTGGACTGAAGATTGGTTGCAAATGGGAAAGTAAGGCCTAAGTCGAAAAATATCCCAAACTATCCTTTGAAAGTTGGAGTAATATTTCTAATATGCTGATAAACTAAGTTAAATCAATTTTAACATTGCAGAATAGCTGTGAGTGCATTACCTCTCACTGCGACTCCCTTTCATCCCCCCCTCCAATTGGGTGAGCATGTCCAGGCGCTGGTTAATCTTTGCAATGACTGCATCTGCATTTGTGCCTGTGGACAGCAGGGAGGCCCCAGAGAGACCTCTCTTCATCTGTCCACCACCTCCGTAGCCACCCAGGCCAGGCATGGCGTCCTTATATCCTCCACCATAAAGGTCAAAGCTGCCAGAACCTGGTAGGGCGATTGATAAGAAGTCAATATCACTACTACTAATCCGTTCGCTTGTTAAAATCAAATCCTGTCATTATATTGTGCAGAAGCATATTGGCTTGTTCCCTCCGTTACCTCTGCTTCCTGATCCTCCGCCTCCCCAACTGGAGTATCCTACAAGGAGAGAAGATGAAGTGGTGGGAGCTGAGTGGAAAGTAGATGCCTTTAGCAAACTTACTAGCCAAGGCATTTTGTGACGAATGCCTTGTTAGAGTTACTATTTTGCAAGCGAGTCAATTAAAACATAAACCAGAACACAGCAGCGTTAAGACTTTGAGGATGTGTTAGCAGGTCTTGGGTGGCATGGCGGCCATTTTATTAGCTTTAAGAGACAATTCGTTGCCACACTGACTCCATTTTAACGAGATTAACGTGAGCTAGCTAAATTCGGCGAGTGCAGCGAGATTGAGCCAACGCATTTATGCCAGCTTGCTAACAAATACACGGCTAGCTGGCTAACTAGCTAGCTACCTCTGCGCTGTTCTGTTACCTGCCGTTAGCGAGCTCTGGCGTTACGTTTAAACTGTACAACGTCTGCTCGCTGAACATTAGCATGGCAGATACAACATGGTGCTTAATTTTTTATTTCCGCCTATCGGTTATAACCTACTCCCGACTGGGACTGGGTAAAACTAGTTTCCGCGGGGGAAGAAACCCTGGGTAAAGTCTAAGATGAGCTAAGTACGTTACTAACGTTACTCTGTAACAAAGCATTAGCTAACTGGCTAGCTCCAGCTAACCGAAGCTAGCCCGTTAGCTAACTGGCTAATGGGCTAGCTTCAGATAAGCGAAGCTAGGCCGTTAGCTAACTGGCTAATGGGCTGGCTTCAGCTAACCGAAGCTAGGCCGTTAGCTAACTGGCTAATGGGCTAGCTTCAGATAACCGAAGCTAGTCTGTTATTTAACTGGCTAACGGGCTATCTTCAGCTAACCGAAGCTAGCCCGTTAGCTAACAGGCTAGCTTTTTTAGCTTTTTTTAATAAAAAATAAAGCGAGCCCGTTATTATTATTTTTTATATAAAAAATAATAATAACGGACTCGCTTCAGCTAACTGACGCTAGCCGAAGCGGGCTAGCGTCAGCTAACCGACCGACGGTGTAATAATTGTAGTTCCAGTTACAAACATCTGCACCTCCACGTAGGGTAGTTTTAACATTCTCCGTGACGATGAACTGTTGAAACTAAAATGTACCAGAGCTGTAGTTTCGGCCGTCCATGGTTTCTTGGTAAACTGACGGTGCTAAACACTCTGCGGTAACACGACGGAGAGTCAAAGCTTATCTGGGATTTTTTCCCCTCGTCGTCTTCTTCTTTCTCGTCGTCGTCTTCCTTTTCCTCCTCCTCCTCCTTCTTCTTCTTCGTTGTATTCGGTTTTCTTCTTTGTCGTCTTCTTTCAATGGTTTTCTACTTCGTCGTCTTCTGCCTTGCCTTCTACTTCTTCAGCAGCAAGCAGTAGTTATACGCACTTAAGGCGTATTGCTGGCCCCTACATGCCTGATTCTAACTGTTTTTTTTTCATACACTACACCAGTGGTTCTCAACCTTTTTCATATCAAGGACCATTATTTAGTCTTCATTAGAGCCACAGACCGTTTGATGAGATTTCGCCTCTCAGACCCAAAACTTAGAATATTTTGTTATTGTTGGATAAGATTTTGTCCAGAATTCCAACACTGTATTGATGAACTTCTTGTAAATTAAGTAATGCAGATGTTTAACAATAATGTAACTCTGAGAGTATGAAATGTTCATTTTACACTTAAATACACTTAATATTTTTACTGCTGTATTGTTATATTGATGTTCGAGATGAATAAAAGAAAGAAAGAAAGTATTTTTTCTCCTCAATGTTTCCCTTTTCATGGCAGGTGGTACTGTTACTTGTGAATATTTCAGTGCTCTCATTTCCCTCTATCTACTCTCCTGTGACTAGATGGCTGCTGGCTAGGGCAATAGAATGAGAATTACCTCCACTCCCTCAAAACTATATTTAATACGCTCTTGAGCAAGGCACTTAACCCCCCAGTTGCTGGAGGTGCTC
>CABFOS010075977.1:0-12285 GCA_900660315.1 Diretmoides pauciradiatus | reverse complement strand
GTGTGTGTGTGTGTGTGTGTGTGTGTGTGTGTGTGTACGGTGTGCACGCTTGTGAGTGGATAGCAGCAACCTTGAAACCCGGAAATCCCATGTGAAACATGACGGTGCGGTTCGTGTGTTTATCACCTCAGACTAATTGATTAATGTGTTTCACCGCTTATGTCGTCTGGAAAACAAATGGCCTTCCCTGCACACTGCACCGCTGAACTTTATGTAATTAACGCCCGAATGGTCCATGTTTTTCTGATGCGCCAGTGTTGATGGGGAAAATAAGAGGGGATTAATGCAGCCCTCTGTTAATTCCACAGCCTGCTTCAACACAAGAGGCTGACCCAATAGACGGTGAATCCTATGTAGTTATTAAGGTAATTAATACTTAAGTCTTCTTAACACTGTACCATTTCCTATGGTACCGTGAAGTAACACCTTGTGTCCATGAAGGGTGTCCAGGGATTTTGGTACAAATCTCCTCTTCAACATCCAATTAACAAGCTCATCAGCACTGTTTTATATTTGGCTGCTCAGTGTGGTTACGCAGAACAGGTTATCACTTCATCACTACAGCCATTGTGAATTGTAGCCTTAAATATTTCAAATTAATATCATACCATGGGATATTTCATAGCCTGATGTCCTGTGGGTCTGATCCTTCAGTCACGCAAAGTGTGATATGCCAAGAAATGGTATGGGGAAAGGAGAGAGTCTCCCTCTTGGCCCAGAACGGATCAGAGGGGTGACAAAGGAAATGGGGAATCGAGAAGAGAGAGGAAGAGTAAGAGGGAGGGAAGGTGGGAGAGAGAGAGAGTATGGTGTAATTTCCTGTACGACAGAGCCCCACAGCAGATGCAGAAGGAATAGCAGGTACCCAGGCTATGGAGAGGCATAATGCAACTGTTCCATTTCTTTTGTTGTGTCCTCTCAAAAGAAAAGCAGTTGATCTGAAATGGCCTCAGCAGAGAACCTATGTAATGGACAACATTTTGACAGAACCAGTTTTGTGGTCACTCCCTCCTCACTTAATTTGTTACTGTATGTAAACACAAGCAGAAAAACTCCAGTCTACCCACCTGGGGCCAAATGTATAAACAACGCAAAACAATGAACAATCTAATGGTAGTGAGAATGTGCGTACCGGTACAGGTTGTTAAAACGTCTTTATATGAAGGCCATAGCAATGCATATTGGCTGTGGCGCTCTCGCTTCTATCCCCTGAACCTCAACCTGAGCCATCAGGGTTTTCATAGTCAGAATCTGTTAATAAAAATAGGCTACATTGTGACAAAGCAGAAACAAGTTTGTTTTATTGCAAGTCCTATTACATACTGTATCCTAAATCCTTACAACAAGATCCAAACTGGCCGATGTATCAAGTTCCATCTGGGCAGGTGGATCTGTGACTCTCAAGTTGTGAGGCACAAAGCCACTGATGGCAGTTTGGCACAGGGTACAGACCATGGAGCGAGTGCTGCGTTCCCTCTCCTCCTCCACTGGGTCCCCCTCTCCTCCACCAGCGAGGTCCCCTCTCCTCCTCCACTGGGTCCCCCTCTCCTCCACCAGCGGGGTCCCCTCTCTTCCTCCACTGGGTCCCCCTCTCCTCCACCAGCGAGGTCCCGTCTCTTCCTCCACCAGCGAGGTCCCCTCTCTTCCTCCACTGGGTCCCCCTCTCCTCTACCAGCGAGGTCCCCTCTCTTCCTCCACTGGGTCCCCCTCTCCTCCAACAGCGAACTCCCCTCTCTTCCTCCAGTGGCCCGTAGAGTTGCGCTGTACACAGTAATGCACTTTTTAGCCTCACACTTGAAGTCACACCACTTCTTCCTAACCTTGTCTAGGGTCTGGGGCTCTGAACTAACAACATTTACTGCTGCAGTTGAAACACCACAGCTAAGCCCTCCAATATTTTTTTTTTCAATTTCTCCAACCATTACTTAAACTTCACAGTCTGTGAAATTTCATTTCTTCACACTCTTCACCAATGCTTTCTCCATCTCTTCTCAAAACTAAATTAACAACAGTGGATATTTATATGGAAACCAGGCTAATTAGGGACGTGTGAAGCCATTTATGGTAAATTGTGGGCTTATGCATGTGTGCAGTTTCAGGATGATTGAGATTTACCATGTAAAACCACACAGACAGGGATTTTTAAATCTGATGAAAAGACTGTGTATGCACTTCCTATTTTGTGTGTACAGAGATTTTTACACTTAAATATACACAGTGTGTTATGCGTTTTCTTATCGCTTCGACCCCACATGGGAATTTGATTAATAATGATCATACACGAGACAGATGCTGAAATCCCTGTAGTGTTTGGCTGTGACCACTAGGGGTCAGGTTGGGCTGGAACCCTGACATCCAATGCAAATTTCGGAATCAATGCCAAACATTAACAAACCCTGCCATTGATGGGAATGAAGCCATCGGAAAGGGAAGAAGATAATTTCAGCATTGTCTGCCAATAACGGCAGAAAAAGTGACTGGGCAATAAATCTAATGCTCTCAATACTGTTTTACTGTATTGTACCGCCGTCAATCAAAACGGAACATCATTTGTAGTCAATGCTTTAGAAACAAATATGAAGTGCGCCAAGGGAGAAGTGAGATTAATCAGTATAAGATGCCCCTTTGCTTACATTTAAATGTATTATTTTTGGCTTCATTTTGCACCACTTGGAATCAGATTCCCTCTCACTATGTTGTGAAATCAGAATTTCTTTGAGTATGTAATCTATGGCTCAAAACATATACTATACTTAGAGTGTCAATTAAAATGATTCATAAATAGAATGTATGTAAAGTATGTTTTTTTATTCTAATCCCCCAGAGGTGAATAATTTCCATATCACATCATGTAAGACCCACAGATGACCTCAGATGAAGATTATGTAGTATGGTATCAATTTAACTGTTTATCCTTTTATTGGGATGAGGTTCACGATAGCTTAAGAAACATCAGCCCACTGAGTGACAGGCTGTATCATGCCAGGTGACACATCCATCTGACCCGTTGAAACTATTCCGGAGTGCTGTCTGTTGAAGGAAAAACACAAATTCATGTTTAAACGTTCTATTTTGTATGTCAGCACTACACATTGAATGAAAGTGTAATTTAAGCTCAACTGGGGCAACCACTGACTCCAGCAACGACCATCTGATAAGATGGAACGAGCTGTGTATTATTGATTTGTAGTCATGTTGAATTCAGCGCTATACAAGAGCTGAAAAGTAAGTGTGGTCAACAATATGGTCACAATTCCCACTGACAGTCCTACATGCTCATTATCTGGGAAACAAAAAAGGATTTCCATTCCTTAAATATGTCACATCCAGGGAAAAGCCTATGAGACAAGTATGACCATTCCCAGTTGTGTGCCTCCTCTAAATGTGATGACTGCACACAACGATGCAGCACAATAGTAAGTGGCATAGCCGAGTCCAAATAATCAGCCGAATGAAATGCATTTTTCAGAAACCATTATTCGGATGTGCCGGCGTGCACACAGCAAAGTACCCCACAACAAACGGAGGCATCTGGTGAAGAAAAAAAAGTTCTTTTCACTGAGCCGGCACGATAAGAGCGTCTGTATTTCCACTCCCTTTATCATTTCCCGTCCCAGACAATGGATTGAATTTCAAAAGCCAATAAACAAGGGAGATGTCCATTCTGCATGGCAGTTATCACAAGCCAGCGTCCCACTCTCATTTGCTCCCCCCCCTCCCTTTTCTTCCCTTTCTCAGAATGAGCAGGAAAACCGAGATGAAAATTAAAAGTGGGGAGGGAGAGTTGAGAGAGGAGAATAGGAGCAAAGGAGGTGAGACGCCTTCATGCTCTGGCTCTCCTTTCATTGGACTGATAAAGGAAAGCATCAAGGTCAGGGGTGGATGTTTTTTTTCTGTTAACTGAATGAGGCTTTTGAGGGTGATAGTGAGGAGCCGGGTCCCCTGAGAGATGTTTGGAGGAACAGGGAGTGGGGAGCCAACATAATAAATATTCTTATCTGTTATTGTCATTGTAATGGGACAGGGCAGAGGGAGGGAGGGATGCGACAGCGGATATCTCTGTTGGTGCCAAGGGACCTGGCTGTGTTGACATGCAGAGGAAAGAGAATGAAAGGAGAGAGTGAAAGAGAGACGGGAAGGAGACAGCAAGAAAGATTTTAAGCCAGAGGGAGTTTGGGTGTAATTATTGATGGGTTGTCCCAGTGGGAAGAGAAGGGTAAAAGCAAGAAAAGGTGACTGAGGCTTTTCTCCTTCAGCCTATGCCCGTACTGTATCACTCATTGCCATGTGCTCTCAACATGACGGAGGGAAAAAGTTTCATCCCAGACTTTACCAAACATGACCATAGCGGCATATCAGAAATGGGCAATCGTGTTGCCTTTTTTACAGCATCACATAGATTGAGGAAGTGACTTGCAAATGTCAGTCTTACAACCATGCGGAGGCCTAAAGGTAAAGGGTGCACAACACATATTATACCTGCAAATCGCCAGAGTCAATGTTCTAGATCACTTGAAATACCCGTCACAAAAAGACACACATGTAGACAGATGTTTTATTCTGTGGGACCAACAAAGCGGGAGATGGTGAGTCAATGGGCTTATGTACAGTATAGAGTACCCATCCATCTATAGAGCTTTTAGAATGGTGCCCAATTTATCCTGCCTGGGGAAGACCCTACTGATTGCCCCCTAATGGATTGCCGTTTTGCACACACCTCCTCCCCTTTATATATTATCATCCAATATATTGATTCATCATCCCCACACCACACTCCAATACTCCCCTTTCCCTCTCCCTGTTTAATGGTCGGCTGTGGACAGTTAATGTGAGTTATCATGGTGGGGTTCCACCTATAGGCTCACCATACTGGTCTCCAATGCCCAGTGGACAATTACAGTTTCCAGTGTGCACCAATGTATTTTAAGCTAAATGGACTAGCTGTAACATATCACTTCAGCCCTGGGACTTATATATACATTTTCTTAACAAGTTCTTGATGTATGTGATGTATATTCCATTTAAAGCACCACCTAAGTCTCTTCTTTATAGACAAGACGTCACATGGAGCTTTTATAACATGAAATAGCCTGTGTTCTGCAGGTCCCAGAGCCTAATACCCTGACAAGTCAATGCTCCTCTCAGGGACTATCGTGGTTTCACTTGCCAGTTTTCCCCATGGAGAGAGAAAAAAATCAGTGTGCATACAAAACTCTGTGTGTCCGTGTGTGTATGTGTTAGCCTTTGTGGGGGAGAGAATGAGAGCATGCTTACTTTCTTGTTGTTTGTATGTGCATTCATGTGTATGTTATTTCAAAATTTGCAATACAAAAAAATCTTCCTGGTATTGATTTTGTCGAAAACCCTCACAAAGGATACACACAAACATTCATACACACGCACACACGTGCGCGCGCGCACACACACACACACACACACACACACACGTAAACACGTATGTACAGTGGTATCTATCTTATTGTGATTTCCTTGTATATCAGGCAAGCTGGCTGCCAGGCTGCATGCTCAGTCTGATCAATTATTTAAGCTACCTTGAGCTCTTTGGGTTTTCCCAGGATTTATTAGGTCCATCTGCTGGAAGTTTGGCACAATGAAAAACATGACGCATGGAGACATAGACACAAATACTACAGAGACTCACCAGCCATGTGCCACTTAATGCCAAGCCCAGAACTTAGAAGTGTAAGAACTGACTTTCAATGCTTTGGCTGGGACAACATCTTCTCAAGGGACAGCATCCTACAGGGGGAACGTTTGATGAGTTGAGTACCCACCTCTATTGTACACGATGTAAAGAATGACACAAAAGCAAACTGGGCGTGAGATATGTTGCTTTTAACCAGAAAGAATGAGATACTGGGGGGGGCTGTGTGTGTTTGTGTGCTCATTTGTTTGAGCATAGTGTTTATGAGAACGTGTGTGTGTGTGTGTGTGTGTGTGTGCATGTTTTCTTCTGCACAGTGGCAGCCTGCAGCAGTAATGAATGGGGCCTGGGGAGAGCTGAGAGGATGGGAGGTGGCAGATCATAAATAATCATTTATCCCACCGTTTCCCCTGCTTCACTGCCTGACAGACCACTGGGTACAGGCAGGGAGCAGGAAGCAGCGCTAGCCGAGCCGCAGCTGCACTGGCCACAACACACATGTGGCCTCAGTGCTCCGGGGCAAGCTTCATTCACAGCGGCATATCTCACTGATAAACCAGTGAAATAAGCAAAAAATAAACCTTTATAATAGAAATAGTATGGCATGAGTTGTGATTTAAATTTGGTGTGCTACAGGAAATAAAATATTGATGCTCTGTGAAAGAAATGCAAAGAGATCTGATGAGAAAGGTTGAACTATGCCATAAAAGAGGAGAGAAGGGAAAGAAGTAATGAAAAGGTAAATGAAAATCAAAAGCTGGCCTGTATTGTTATGTTGGTTATTTATCTTAAAATCAATAGCCACCTCGCCCATTACCTCTTAATGTGTACCTCCAATTGGAGGCTGAAATTAAACAGCGCTGGAGGAAATCAACAGCACTTAATGGCAGAGCCCTGGGGGGAAATTCACTCATAAACACAGGTTCACTGTTCCTGGAGAGGAGTATTGGCTTGTGAGTGACAAAAAGTCATTATGAACACAATGGTGATAAACTGAAGATCTATGTTGTACTTACCACTTACAATGTACTTACCATTACCATTGTCAAAAAAGCTTAGTGCTATTCGTCAAGCAGCATGAAACATCCACAATCACTCGCAGTGGCTCCACCTACTGAAGAGCATGTGTGGCTTGTGTAAAAATAATAATAGCATGACACTGATGAGAGCAGATTTAGAAAGAGTAATATTGTACTCTCTCAGTATCTAGTTTTCCCCAAGTCTCAATGTTCCAAACTTAGTTTTGCATTTAAATGAGATGAAAACAGTGCTACAGACTCTGCTAAGTGGGAGAAGACATGGGAATGAAACAGAATTCTCAAGGCAAGTACATTATTCAGGATATTAGCAGGCTGGTTTCACAAGTTTTTGGAAATGGAGTTTCAAGCACGGGGAGCAAGACGTGTTCTTCCCTTGTTTCCTTTTGTTTATTTCTGTCTGTCTGACTTGTTCTGTGTACAGTACATATGTGCATGTGCGTGCATGTTATTAAGAATACTACCTACCACGTCTGTGCTCAACACTCATAAACATTAATCAGCAACTCCCAACACCTCAGTCTCCTGTAACCAAGCAGAAGTGAATCAGGCACAAGTTGGACAGAGAGAAAGGAGGAAATGGCTTTGATTTAATTTATGGCTTCCGCTTCCACGTGGCCACACGCCTGACTACGTCTCAAAGTGGCATTTATGATGTATGAAATTAAATTACAGAGGAACACCACCACACACAAAGCACAACACACCTGCACTGTGTTCTCACCTCAGCGGCTTCATTGAAAAAGACCCTTCATTTCTGTGTGTGTAATGAGTCTCTCTTCATTTATCTCACTCTCTCCTTCTTTCTCCACTGTCTACAAAACACAATGGAGCAAATCATATCTTTTATTAGGCTTTTAATCCAATAGAATCATATTGTATAGGCCCTTCATTTGATATGGATCAACACCAGTTTCTCATCGGTGAGGGTTATTGACAAACATAAGTGGGCAAAAATCAAGAGGCAAAGATTTGTTTCTAAAGGCAAAGGGACTCTTTGTGTCCAACAGCTGTCCAGGCAGAACTATGAAGAGTATGTCATCATTATTACAGCTGTAGCCATCGTGAAAGTCTGCATACACACACGTATACAATTACTGGTCCCTTTTGATCGATGAAAAGAGAATCAATTTTTAATTCAACAAAATATTCCTCTTGCTGCAATGTAACACTGCTGCAGCAAGTATGCAGTAAAAAAGCAGGACTTGTCCTATGGTGATAATAATGTGATACTTTATTGATCCCTATAGAGATAGTCTCTTTATGCATGCCTCGGGTAGGTCAGAGCAAAGGGTCAGCTACAGTTCAATGCCCCTGGAACTGGTAAATATTCAGTGGGTTGCCCAAGGACACCTCAGCAGGGCAGATGCTTGCCGACAAAGAGGCTCTAACACATCCAGTTAAAGCCTACCGCCCCACTACAGTACGCCGGCCACATCGGTAACCTGGAAAACATTTTAACTTTGTTACATATGCTTTTATTCACCATTTCAGCTGTCCATATAAAGAGGCTTAACTCTTTGAAACCCAACAAAGTACCAGTGGACCAGGGACGGAACCTCTGCTTGCTATGATTATTTTGACCTAGCATTTTAGTGTAAGTTTCATGCAGTACAGAGGTGTTAGTCTGGCTAAAATCCACCCTGGCCTGAATAATGAGCCTTCATCTCATCCCTCACCAACGTGTCCCCTTGTTTCCTCAGAGCTCAGACTCTCTTTACACTTGATCTTTCCTTCCTTGGGTGTGTGCTGCACTTCTTCTTGCAAGCAGCAGCCACCTTCTACAAGGCTGAAAATCTGCTGAGTAACTTCTCCCCTCCTCCTCCCCCTAACAACCCCCCCACTCCTCCACCCCCCTTGGGCACCTACAGAGGTGATAGGACGAAGAGGGGAGGGGAAGGTGTGTGCATGTGTGTGTGTGTGTGTGTGGGGGGGGTGTGCTGACGTTACGCGGCTCACAGGACTTGCCCATAAATGAACTCATTTTTCATCCTGCCCCCCCCCTCCTGTTAATGACTGGCACTTTCCTCATACGGGGCGCCGGCCCTCTGAAGAGCCTGGCGAGTGACAGAGCACCATTCATCTCCACATGACGGAGGTAGGGGGTAGGGTAAGAGAGGGAGGAGGCAATGCTGGCAGACGGACACACGGACAGATGCAGGGGGAGAAAGAGACAGACTGGTTTGCAAGCAAGGCTGAATTAGGGAACACTTCTAACAGTGGGCGCAGGTACGAACTAAAAGAGTAAAGGTGCAAGAGGATATTTAAAACACGTCCTTTCTTTTAGACATGCAAAAGATGTCAAAAGTTATGAGAATCTATAGCATAGATAGAACAAAGGTGTTGATGAAATACACCTTAACACCTCATTACCTATAATTAAATATAGTATAAATATGCATAAACCTGCCAAAATCTCATCTTTGATCACTTTTAGGGGTCGACCTCTTTGTCGACGTGCAGTGGAGAAAAACACACCCCACTATTCAACACAAATCTAATTGCACTGTCTGTTTCCCCTTCTATCATATTATGTGTTGGTGGGATGACGGATCGTTGAGACTAAACAATGCTATTAGGATGGGACGCCTGTGACTCACATCCCAGGTTTAGCTTGGTAAGTAAACAAAGCTATTGTGAAACTGGAGAGTGTAATTAATTATGATTATAAAATTAGGATTATAAAACAGGCAATGCAAGCTTTGGGAATTCATGAGAACTTACATCCAAAATCATAGGCTTATCTGTGACCATGTTGACTTCTTTATATATATATAAAAAATGGACTAAAGCTTTATGAATATGACCTATCGATATTAATAATATTTTCTAGTCAAAATAGACAGATAATGAACAACCACTGTTCTTAGAATTGAGAATAATGTGTGAACACATACTGTAACTGGAGCCCCTTTCATAGGCATCTAGAGAAGTGGTATTGCAGATGATGTTGAGTTCCAGAAGAACTATCCTACTGAAAGGCAAGCCACAATTGTAAAAATGCATTGCATCATGTTTTTGCAAAGCAAGGCAGTTGGTAGGGATGGTCGATGCGCGGGCGTGTGTGTGTGTGCGTGTGTGTGTGCATGTGCGTGTACGAAAGGCAGCGTTTTTTTGCCTGCTGAGTGTGGCAGATGGAGTCGGGCTCAAAGTGACACATCTATAAAGCAACACCTGGGTAGTTGGGCTGGTCACCACTGCATCTGTGGTCATCAGAACCCATGTGTGTGTGCGAGTGTGCGCATGTCAGTGTGTGTGAGTGTGTGCGTGTGTGTGTGTGTGAGTGCTTGTGTGTGTGTAGAGGCATTACATTCCTCACCATGCGTCTCCGCACGTTGGTTCACGAGTGGGAACTACAGCTAAGGATTACAACACACATGAAGAAGAGATGGAGGGAGGAAGGGATCACATGGAGGAGAAAAGCACCTGGAGGTACCTGGAGGTGAGGGGGAGGAGAGAGTAGAGGTCGGCATGGAAACAGGATGGGAGGAGGGCCAGATGAGAGAGGTAGAGTGGTGGAGGAGGTATTGAAGGATGAGAGAAGGAGTGCAGTGTGACCGAGCCTGAAGAGTGTCCTCCTGCATCCTTCCACCTACGAGATGATGAGAGGATGCAGGAGGACACTCTTAAGACTCGGTCACACCTGGTTCGATTAGGAGGAGCGCTTCATCAGTAGGTGGACGACGACCAATCAAATCACCTCTTTCCCTTCCCTTTAAAAGCAGTGTGGCCCCCCAACAGTCCTGGTGTCCTCTTTTTTCTGCTTGGTTTTGTTCTTCGCCCTATTTTGCAGACTCTTTGTCATTTATATATTAAAACCTACCTCACTGCATTTGAAAAGTGCAAAAAAGAAGCGTGAAAAAGTGTAGAAAGCTGCAAATTTTGCTCACTGTGTGTGTGTGTGTGTGTGTGTGTGTGTGTGTGTGTGTGTGTGTGCGCGCGCGAAAGGGATAGATGCAAAAGCTCAGTGAGTGAAAATCAGTTTTGCACACTGCTCCTATGCGTAATAATAAACAGTCTGATACAATCCCATCACAAAGCCATCCATCCATAACCACAACCTCTCCTTTTCTATTGACGCCGGTCTGTTTTGTCTGTTTCGCCCCCTCTCCCTGACGGATGGGGTTTGCAGCAGCGGCGCGTGTTCATCCAGATGCCGGAGACTAAACGTGGGAAGGTACGGTACCCTACAACTTGCTCTGGATGCAGGACGCACTCCACGGTAGCCGGTGCTGAGTCACAGCCTATGAAAGAAACGTAAGACAATATGTGTTGTCTCAATGTTTTATGAAAAATGACAAGTGCAAAAGAAAAAAGCGTGAAAAAGTGTAGTCTCGCGATACCAGATGATCGGAGATCTCGCCGTCCTACCAATCGTCTGGGGACCTCTAAATGTATGTTAGTTGCTAGAACGGCCGCTAACAAACCCCACCCACCAACCTACGCCCCTTACACCGGAAATGATGCTCTCCCCCATTCTCCTCCATAGTGAAACAAACGGGAGATGTAGCAAATCACTTTGTAACACGGAAAGAGCTTTTTAAAACATTGATAATGGATGTCCCGAGCAAAGAGATTGTTTGTTATCTTCGGTGACTGCGGCTGTTGCTGGTATGACAGTGTTTACAAGCACACGACTAACGCATGTCACCGTCCCAATACGAAGGGCCGCCCTAAAGACTTTTGATTGGTTCTGCAATGCAGTTTTTTAACTAATTGTTTCCACCCAGTTTTAGCAACTAAACCTGGGGGAAAGTCTTCAGTCTTAAGTTGAGCAAAGCGTTTAAAGACTGACTCGTGAGTATAGAAAAAGTGTAGAAAGCTGCAAATTTTCACACGACTCACGCAAAGAAGTAGACATCGCACAAATGCATCATGGGACTGTACCAAACCTGTACTAAACCTGTACTAGCTGACTGCTCGTTCCAGTTTGAAGCACTGAACTTGAAGCACTAGTCAAAACCAAGTTCCAGTCGGATCTGTAACTTTTGCTGAACGTTTACTATGTATTCACAATGCTAGCAACCACATTGCTATGCTACTGTGACTGTCCTGTGGCTGATTCAAGCTAGATGACCATCACCTGTGGCACCAACAGTGTTGCAGGCAGCAATAGGTGGGGCATATAACAATGCCACTATGTGATTGGCTGCTGATGTGTGACATCACCAAACAAACAGGGAAACGAAGTGTGGTTAGCATTGACCGACGCTTCGCTATAATTGTAGAAAATGAATCCTCGCATGTCCAAATGCAAAACCAACAGATTTAAAAAATATTTTATCCCCACTGCCATCGGCTTTTTAAATGATCATATGTGACCTACTTTTATTATTATCATGTTTTTATTGTGTGAATGTTGTCTTGTCTGTTTCTTTTTATGTTTGTTTTGACACTGCTGGCTGCACAACAATTTGCCCCTCGGGGATAATAAAGAAACTTGAACTTGAACTTCTCGACTTGAACGCAAGACTGACTAGTTTTTCTTTTTTTAAGTACTCCACAACATTTTCATAGAAATAAATGCCTGATAACCTCCAGTCAGTTCATGAAAGTTTTTCCATTTTCTCAAAGAAAAGAGCG
>CABFOS010075974.1:0-14198 GCA_900660315.1 Diretmoides pauciradiatus | reverse complement strand
TATGAATTAACAGGGAACTCCCTAAAATTGCTCCTGAAAATGTGTCGCTCTGAGAAAAGGAAGAATTTTTTCACAATTAGGGCTGTGAGAGTCTGGAACAGGCTACCGGAAGAAGTAGTGCAGGCTCCGTCAGTGAATACTTTTAAAAATAGACTAGATAAATATTGGTCAAATGAAGACTTTTTATATAACTATAAGGCAAAGTTCTGATTGTGGGACTTATGTTTTGTTGTTTATTTTGTAATTAATTACAAAATAAACAACTAAACATAAGTCCCAAAATCAGAACTTTGCCTTATAGTTACATAAAAAGTCTTCATTTGACCAATATTTATCTAGTCTATTTTTAAAAGTATTCACTGACGGAGCCTGGAGTCATGCAGGCTCCGCCAGGCAACGTCTGCCAAATGTGTCTATACTATACATATGTGAGAATTGGATTGAACATCTGAACAATACATTTTATTTCCTTACTTACATTCCAATATTGACATTTTGCCTACATTCCTATAGAGACTGTAGGATAATACTGTTTTACAAATGGCTTACAGGTGTACATTGAGATGAACCAGCCAGTGATGGCAGCCAGCCTGTCTTTAGAACTTGGCAATGCACTCAAGGTAAAACACTGGACACTGGAAACACAACTTCAAGATGAAATATTGAATTACTTGTGCTTTTCCTACTTTGTGAAGTTGATTAATTTCATATGAAATGTCAATTCTATCTATTTTTCTGTCTCTCTTTCCCTCTCTTCCTTCACCTCATACAGGAGATGAACAGACCAGGAGAGGCTATCGTTCATTACCAGAGGGCTGCAGAGTTGCAGACACAGACTCCTATTGAAGCTCTGCTGTCTATGGGAGAAATGGCCACCTGTAAAATCCTCACCCGTGAGTTCAGTGTGTCCATTGACATCTGATTACTCTGTTGGTGTAGAGTTTTTGTTTTACCTGTGGGCTTATACCACCTATTTTACTTAATTATCTGCAATTCAAAAGCTTGCATGCCTCTTGTTTCTGCAGGTGACTATGATGGTGCTTTGTCAGTGCTAACAGAGATGCAGCTGACGTGCCAGGAGAGAGGGCTGCAGCTCCCAGGCACTAACACTCCCGTTGGTGAGTCTTCAATAGGTTCAAATCTGTAGAAAAAAAACAATTATACTACCTGCTTAAAATCCTTTCATGTACAGACCGAACGTGAGCTCATTTATCTGGCCTGACAAAGCTATAGGATCAGTTTTGCTTCCCCTAATCCTAGATGTAAGAGGATGGTTGATGTCTTATTGAACAATGACCCAAACATCCAAAAAATGCTTTATTCAGTTTTTGAAAAATGATGATATTCCAGTGTGTTACTGTAGGAATTTTAATTTTTCTTGAATGCCAGTGCAAGTAAATTGGAAACCAGTTTAGTTTTCTTAAAATCAAATACGTCTTTCCAAACACTGCTATTAATTTTTATTACTAAGGTTTATGGAGCTAAATGGAATAGCCTGTATGTGTTCAAGTGAAATGGTTCCCTGGTGCTTTACGGTAACTAAGTTTCTAACTGGAGGCTGCATCCAATTTCTAAAAAATTTTGGCGTGATATTTTAATGTCCTGAAAAAAGCTTTTTTACATTCATAACACAATCTTTAACCATTCATGGGAGTAACTAAACAGACCCAGGATCAGTGTCTAGAAGCAATGCATCTCTTCTATTATCTCGGTTATTATCAAGGTTGCATTTGACTGAGTACAATGATCGACAAACTGTTAAATAAGGAGCTGTCCTCATTTTCTCCACTTAACCTCCTTATCTACCTCACATCCAGGTGCGTTTCTAGACATCGTGGCCAAGTGCGAGATCTCCAGAGTACTGTTGCTGATGTTGCTTGAGGTAGGCACAGGAATTATATGTAGAAAGAAATAACCTCAAGCTCTGCACCTTGCATGTTTTGGCTCTCAACCCTGCTGCTTTCCTCTGCAGCCTCCACCTCAGAAGCTGCTACCAGAACATGCCCAGACCCTGGAGAGGTACGCGTGGGAGTCCTTCGACCCACACAGCCAGGGTAACTGCACTTCCAGATTGATCTCGCTTGAAACACAAAGATTATGTTAATGATACACATACATTCAGAAAAGTTATCATGAATCCCATTAATATACTGTTTTCTTGTCCTCTTCTTCAGTGATCTTCCTGCCTGAGAATGTTTTCCTGCTTCTCCAGTCAGTAGTGGTGAGTAACAAAATCTACATTTCACAGGACTTTGCTGCCTCATATATAGGACAAATGATCCCACACGGTCTGCACATGAAAGGAGAAAATGTGTTTTGGGATTTTTCTTCCTGGTCTATAAATAATGATTTCTCAATTTGAATTTGGTGCATTTGCTTTGATTAGGTAATGGTGTCAAAATGATCACTGTTTTAACTGCATCATCCAGTGTGAGATCCAGATTGATCTAGATTGACCTTAATTAACATCTTAAGTGCCTTTTTTAAAAATGAAAAAGATACCATAAAGTAACTTGTTCCAGATGACTAGGCTTGATCTGTGTTGTGGGACAATAACCCAGAAGTCATAAAGGAGCATAAAAGTTGACAGGACTAGAGACTTTGTCACAGTGATCTGTATTTGCAGTTATGGTTTTATTTGTGCACTGTGAAACAGCAAATCTGTTTTGCAGATGGCGTGCCAGGAGAAAGACACAGAGTCCCTCAAGTCTCTTCAGACTGAGTTATGGTGAGCATTCAGATTTTTTAATTTCCTTCATGTGATGGAGATTTGGCAGTATTTCCACAGAATGTCATTTTCCATATTGATTGTTGTGTTTCTCCCTCAGGCCATTTCTCTCTGCTGAGCAGAACCATCTTCTCCACCTGGTGGTTCTGGAGCGCATCACCCCGTCTGGCCAAGGGATTTAGTACAGTCCAGCTCTAACGCACTTCCTCTGGGAATGATACTTTACATAATGGAACATTCCTGTCTCTGGTTAGGTCTGTTGTAAGGCCTCAAGAACCACAATGTTCTAACATGATAAACAAGTGCACACAATACAATGTTTTACCCTTATACTGTCTCATACACATTAAGAAATTACAGTGAAAATCTTAAACCTTTAGGTCAGAAGCTTTTCTACATTACTCTGATGTAGATGTTGCAATGTTAACTTCAGACTTAACTCAAGGAATCGTTTATGAAGTCTTGTAGTGTGCATCTGCTCTAGTGACAGTTACATAAACTGGACCAATCTATGTGATGGCTACATATGCCTTTTATTATGGGCATTAATGACTGGATTATGTTGGATATTGCAGATTATGTATTTATTTGAAACATTTTAATAGATGAAGTATGAAGTCCTCATTCTTTGGTCATGTTTTTATTTTCTTATGACATATGGCTTAAATTCTAATCAAACTCTTCTACTGCATAATGAAATATATGGTAAAATGAAACACCATTGTCCTCCATCCCTGGTTTACTTTATGTTCACTTGTACAAATTACATGTACTTTCATATGATAGCAGCCAACTAAAAACGAAAAAAGTCACTCAGAATACAAAACGTTACAAAAAAATACAATGGTTACAATGTACACAGATAAACACAAATGGATACAATATACTTCAGTTGTAAAGTAATGATACAATGGATTAAAAATACTCCTACTGTAAATTAAGGCTCGTCTTTCCTGATTGTTCAAGTACTGCAACAGGAATGTTGTAATTTTATCAACATGCCGTACCTTGTTATATACAATATATCGCCCTTGACTCCACTGGAAAGCTGCAGTAGTCACCATTAGCCACTTGATTATACAGGTTGGTTGAGTATTTTCACCTCAAATGTTTTCACCTACTACATCTCCAAAGGGCTTTTACTTCACCTCCTCTACTCCTACACACCCACCTTTGTCAAATGTGTAAACTAATTACTAATGGATGGACTGGGAAGAGTGTGTTTGTACTCAAGTTCAATTTAATCCCCCCCCCCCATTATTTTAGCTGACTATGGTCAGCAAGAACCTTGTTAATTATTCTTCCATTTTCAACATTTTAAGAAAACCCAACTTCTTGAATTTACTGAATTAAAAGTAAATTGACCTCAACCCTGCCTTCATCCCTCCATCCTCTTAGTCGGTCTTCTTCCGCAGGACGAGGTAGGTGATGGCTAGGAAGAAGGTGAGGACGAAGGAGATCCAGGCCAGGATGAAGGAGTGTCCGTACGCTCCCGGTTCGTTTATGTGGAACTCGGCCGTGTAGATTGATGCTGCGATCATTACGCACAGACCTAGAAGAAAGGGGGATATTTTCAGTTTTTTGTTTTTTTTACAAAATGATAAGATGCAACCTTAAAAGGTAAGTGTAGCGACTCAAATGAAAATTCCACCCTCAGATACGAATTAATCATTGTTCGATGTTTTGCGATGAAGTTTACATTAGGACTGGGTTTAATCCGGCCCCATTGTCAATATTTCCCAGGCTGAATAAATTCTATAAGTCTATAAGCAAATCATTAAAATAACAAATGTAGACAAAAGAACCCGACAGTTTGAAGCTTTATGAAATATTCAAAGATAAGCTTTTGACACGTCCACAGTTTCATAGTGATTGAGCATCCATCCAATGACACGGTCACACTGAGGACCTACTGCCCAAAAGGCTGCAGGATTTCATTCCCATTCAGGACTACAGCAGCTTTTCACTCATCTGTTCTTCTGGTTCAAGGTGTGTTAAGATCAGCTGCTGTAGTGATTGGTTAAAATGAAACTTTCGGGGCCTTGATAGCAATCAATTGACAGCACAATTGATTGAAACTCAACTGACCTACTGTGTAATAATAAATCTTTGCATTAACATTATTGTGTGATACACTGTGTTGCTGGTGGACATACTTAGATAGATTTGAATCAAATCAAATACTGACTTTCTCTAATATGTTGAACTGACAGAAGTGTTATGTTCACCACGTATCAAATCCAACCGTATAATCACACAGAAATTCACATTTTACTAACGTCGCATCAAATTCTTGTCATTTACAGTGAAGCATTTAGCAGACGCTGCTCTCCAAAGTGCTACTGTAAGTGCAAAAATAAGAGATGTGACTTGAGGTTACTTACAGGAGATCATCTGTAAAACTCCAGAGAGAGTGAACCTCTGGCCCTTGCCCAAGGTGAACAGCTGAGCCACAAACACAAACAAGGCCAGGATGGCAAAAATACAAGCCAGCACGGAGGTGGCCTGCACGGCCTGGAGGAAGTCTGCAGTGTGGGAACGAGAGAGCTGCGTTTAGTGAGTGGTCCACTTATTGCCCAGTCAACGTTAACCAAACATTCACATAAAAACGTGTGCACGTAATAGTAAAAGATGAATCCTGTGTAAAATATTTCAGTTATGCAACAAAATGATGCATTAATCTTTTTTTAGAGATGAATGCAACAATGTGCAGTTAATTCCTATGTAACAATTATTTGGAAATCTGCAAAATATACTATCGCCAAACATTAACACAAGAAGAAACCTGAATCAACACATGCCGAATGAGGAGATAACCATTGGTATGTGGCTTGGCTGCAGAATTCTGAGTCCAAATGCACAACATTTTATAAGAAGAATCAGAAAAGGAGGATGACTGATTAAGGATTGTTGGTCATGTAACAAACCACATGAACCTCCCTCTTGACATGGAAGCTAAACCAGTCTGTAACCAGCACCCATCTTTTCACATGCACCATGCACATGGGCCCTGATTAATGATCTCTGGTCAGGTAACAAACTTAAATATGATTTAGGAAGAAAACAACTATTTCCAGATCAGCGCTCCTATTCTTAGATATGTTATGAATCCATGGAGTTACCCTCAGGGAAGCTTTTCAGGCTGACGTAGTGCCAGGCTGAGCCCGCCATCTCCCAGCTGCCCCACAAGTCAGTAGACATTGTATCCGTCACCCACCATGCCTGGGGACATGGGACAGGATAATAATCACCATTTAAACACAGAATTCAAGGTTTCAACATTTCAAGTAACACATAAAGTAGCTGTTGTCCCCAATAAAGAAATGCTTAATTGATTAATAATCATAGGGTTTTGCTCTGTAGTCCATTTAATCGACAAATCTGTACACTATAGTATCTTATGCCTCTGTAGACATTTATCTAAAGCCAATGCATATTTGGTTATGTTGTTTTAATAATAGAAAGATGCTTATTATTTAAGAAAAAAGCATCCAAGTGTATTTAGTTAACATTTATAATATGGTTGGCAACTACAAATCAACACAAATGATTCTGTTCTGACTTTTAATTTAAGTAATTAATGTTGCTTTATGTAAGGAATTTGCAGTGTAAATGGACCGGGTAGCCTGTGGTTGGTATATCTCTCTAAACTCTCTGGGCAAGTTGAGTAAGAAACCTGTTGTTGCTCCTCTAAGAGAGAATGTTTTAACACAGGCAAGTGACAAGAGTTAGTACAGTAGAAGAGCTCACTTACATTATCGATGGTGGCCACCAGAAGCAGGATGATGGTGGTAATGTGCAGCACGACGATTCCAGCCAGGATCAACATTGTGACTCTACTGAAAACAGATAACGGAGGGGCGGCGGAAGGATGTAGGATACTTATTTCCTAGGACTCTGTGGAGTTACATAACACACGTTTAGACTTGAGGTAACTCCCTTTCACACACACAGCTGTCACAAACAACCACTGTCTCAAACAGAGTGTGAGGGAGGAGGAGGAGGAGGAAGGGGGGATGAGCAGAGAGAGAGAGACACTGCTGCATGCAAGCCCAAACTCGTCCCAGCAGTTTCACAAACAGACCATTTTTAAAATAACTGCATGGGCCATCTGCTGTCAAACACACCCCCACTCATCCCACAGAGCGGCTTCCCTGGGCGCTTTACTCCGCCGCCCAAAACAACCGGCAGACTGTTTTGTTTTTTACCCTTTAAAACTACACATCTAGTCTAAATTAAGTGGTTATGACATGGAACTCAACTGAGCAAGATAATCTCTATTTCAGCGCGTCCTTGGATACGTTTTTGGGTTATTTGTATACTTCTACCATAGTTATTTTCTGTGTTTATTGCTACAAGAAAGGCACATTTGTAGACCTTATTGGGGCATTCCCAACTGGGACGGGTGCTGCTGCCCCCCCCGTTATAAGGGCACAGGCCCTATAGTCATACTGTGAAAAGAGCGCGAGAATACGACGACAGAAAAGAGTAATCAATACAAGTCTGAGCGATATTACACGGACAAATACACGACTTTGACTGGTATAAACTAAGTTATCTTACAGTGTTCGGAGTCTCGCTGCTTTCCCCCCACACTTTTACTCCGTGCGCTCCCAACGTGATACTGTAGCCGTGCAAACCTCCCCAGCCTGTTGAAAACCTGGACCATGCCGAAATGACTTTTTTTCCCTTTCTTTCTTGAACGCTACCGACTTGAAAACCCACCTAAACAAACACGCGTTAATACCGTCATCGAGAACATCACCCACATGGCATATTCACACAAAATGCAAACAACGTGAAGAAACATTACCTGAGAGCACTTTTACGCACGGGAGTTATTGGGGAATGTGAAAGAGCGTAGACCCACCCAGCTTTGGATTCATAGAATACACATCACCCTGTTTTCCCTCTCCAGCCCCTTCCCTCCCTTTACCCTCACCAAACCCCACCCATACAGCCAAACTTTTTTCCCTCACTGAAAAGTCCAGACGAACCAAATTGGGTTCCCTCTGTCAAAACAGTGCGTAAAGACGCGTATCGTCTTGAAAACAACACAGAACATCTCCACATCATTACCGTACATTCAAATTCAAGGATTAAAAAAAAATCTTGTTTTACTCTTGAAAAAAAAACAGAAAAAAAGAGTCAGTCATATGTACCTTTAGTAAGCTACTTCAAAAGGACTTATTTCTTCCACCAATTAGCTCGCATGGGTGTTGCATTTGCATAATTAATTAGCAACAGCTGTTCTATGTAAGTTTTTTTTAATTTTTGGTGTTTTTCCCCTTTTTCACTAAGCCTACAACCTAGTGGACAAACGTCAACATGTCTTGCAGAGCAGCCTATCTCTTACTCATGGTGTCAGTTGCTGGGTCATTATGCACTTTAGAGGATTTCTCCTCAGACAGGACTTCAACAAGGGCTGATATACTCAGTGGTGTGGCGCCTCCTGAACCCTTCAGAGTAAAACATGGGAGAAATGATCATCATCACTATGCCCACATCCAACAGCAATCTCAGTCTGATTGCAACACCTTTCAAAGTAAGTGCAAAGTGAGATTAAACCTATTGGGCCTGTGTGGGTTAGGCTGTGTTGACTGGTGTAACGCACTGAACTTGGGATCAATCTGAATCAATAAAACCTCAAAACATTACTCAGTGCACCTTTCAGCCAATCTTCTCACTAGATTGCATCAGTGATTCCCAACATAATGTAATTTCTGGTGGTAAAGGTTCCCCCCCACAGCAACGGCAGCTGCTTAATGTGATTTCAGCAGACTGTGGACAGACATCCGTGACGGGGTTTGATGGGCTTGTCACTGTGGTCCCCACTGTCCACTGTGGGAATGACGCCATGTTAATCACATTCCAGCAGCAGGACGTGGACGACGTCCTCATTGAGAGATGTAAGTCTGCTACATCATGTAACTATCTGTAACACGAGTGGAAGCCTTGTGGAAGTGAGCTGCATCTTGAGCCACTGTAGGCCTCCTTCACCAACCTCTAACACAATGGCAGTCTCCAATTAAAACATACTTACGGTCCAGTCGCAATCAATACCATGTTATTTGGGGATTGCTGTGGTCACTTGACAGACGTTGGCATGTCTGGGAAAGCTTACACTGGCTTGTCTTGGACGAGAGAAATGTCAAGTGGTTTTTGATGTGTACATTTCTACAAAAGAGCTGTATGGCAACATAGTGAATGAGTATCACGTATGTGTGAGGTCTTCTCTGCACGTGATTTTATTCCTAGTGGACCTCACATCAACCCTCCTGCCTCTGTCCCATCTACCCGCGGGCTGTGGCCTTTCAGTGAAGACGACGTGGACTGAGGTGGTCCTGATTGCAGACTACAATGGATGCTTTATCCTCCTGGAGGTAGGGAAAGGACTAGATGCTATCATGGCTTTCCTCTTTCACATGACCACTCCCTCATTTCTGATGAGACAGATTCACTTTAAGCAACTGTAAGTGAGTTTAATGAAATCTATCAGCAATCAGTTTCTCTTATTCAATTTGAGGTCAGAATCAGGGAGGACTGAAATGACCAGTGATGGAGTATCCAGTCTGACTCACTGTTCTCATGTCTTCTGTAAATAATGCTCTGTTTTCTACAAATAACACTATGAAAAATTATACAGATTTCTACAGCTGCTATAATTGCTTTAACACTTTTCATTACTAATGTTGTGCAGGAAGAGAAATACGTCTTGCCAGTGGTTTGGCATGGATCTAGAGTGAAGGCCTTCTGCCCAGTCCAGGTCCCCTCTCCTAGAGTTGTTTGTAAAGTGACGTCAATGGATCTAATGGTCTCTGGACACGAGACTGTTAACAGACTCAAGGTCTTGTGTAAGTCTGTGTATCCCTGGATTAGACCGGAATTAAAATGGGTTAGAATGTGTAATGCAGAGTGGACCTTAGTGGAGCCAGAAGTCTAGGTCTCTTTTTATAGCAGGTAGTACTGTTCATATGATATTGGTGGGTAAATATACAATATATACATATAAATAAACGAATAAACTTGACCCCTGACTTCTGACTCTTTGATGGATCTTCATAGTGAATGGTGAATGGGTGACCCTCCGTTATGCTGCTGAACAGTGCTGGTTCCTCTCGTATGCCAGCTCTCAGTCAGTGGTCTTCTCTATTCCCTTCACAACCTGTGGGCCTGTACAGAAGGTACAATATGGCTTCCACTGTGAAGTAAATGTCCACTTGAAATGTATTATACAAAAGGAGAAGCGAATGAATGAGCAACGTTCAGAATAGTTAAATGTTTTGAAATGGCTGTTGACAATCTTACCTCCAACTTTAAATATCTTAATTGTTTTCCCTCCTGTTTTCTAGGGCGACATGTACAGAATTTACATCCGATCCAGAGAGAGGCAGATGGAGCTTTCCTGCCCTTTACAAATTCCTTTCCCACCCCAATATCTTTTTAACAAGCCCTATGATGGGGACGTGCAAACTCCCAACCCCCAAGTGCAAACCACATCGGACCCAAATCCACCTCTTACTGTCCTTCCTTCAGAGGCCGTCATCCAACCTCCTCTCCCTGCTGTCACACAACAACCACAACAGCAGAAATTTCCAGACATACAGCAACAACCTACTGAACTTGTTGCCCAACACATTTCTTCCAAGCCCAAGCCCTTGATTCACTACGTTCCCGAGTTCCTAACCCCCTATGAATCAAATTTCTTTTGAACTGTCACTGAGCATACCCATGATATCCAATCTAATACAACAGCCATCACTGGAGGATGCAAGTTCAGGTTCTCCAGAGCACGTTGGGTCTGACCTGTTGAGATCAGTGTCAGCTCTCATTGCCCCGGGACATTCAGACTTACAGCAAGAGCTGCCTAATGCAAATCTGCATCAACACTACAACCAAGAAACTCCTGCAGCACCACACTTCCTTGCACCACCAATATATACCACGCAATAGTTTGCTCCACTCATACCTGCATATGGATTCCCTCACCTCTATCCCACCATCTCTTACACAACAGGATCATGTCGTTCTGTGACCTACCAGCTCTCCTCATTATAAAATGAATAAATTCACAATGCCAATCTGCTGTTCATCCAAGCATCATCTAGGACAAATCAGTACGAGCAGCCGAAGACTTTAAGCATGGACACCCCTGGCACCAGGCCGTTAAGGATCATCTCTCCTTGAGTAACATGGAAAATACCAAATGAAGATAATCCACAAGGGGGAAAGCAGGCTCCACTGAGTACTGATTGTCAATAAAATCTGTTCTAAATGTTTCTTGGGATTCATGGTAACGTGATAAGATGGCATGTAAGATGTTGTGCCCATCAGCACCACAAATTATGGTGTGAAAGTGTATGTTTGTTTTAGAAGAGTACCAAAATGTTAGTCAAGTAATATAATAATCACTCAAGTGCCACACTCCCTATATCATGCCTGTTTTACTGTAAATACCTTTCTGTATACCAAAAATATATGAAGTAGGAATAAACACCATGACTGAAGTACACAGACATCCATATTTAGGTCTATTTTTGGACATCTTTCTCATGAAACTCTTCGTCTGTGCCCTCGCAGCTTATTCATTGGTCCACGCTGATTAATTGATTACCGTCCGATTTTCAGCTGTGAGCGCGTGAGCAAAGAAAAAAAAACACGCATCAACAACCTGGCGATGTCTTGCAAACAGAAAAGAGCAATCTCTTTGTTTTCATGTGTAGTAGCGGTAGCCTTTCATACATTTCAAATCTGCGATTCGGTAACTGTGGGGAAGTTGGATAAGCTCGGAGGTTTCGGTGCTTACCAAGGTAACGGGTCAGAAAGCGTTCAACCGAAACCTGATGCCCGACAGGCGCGCTCAGGAGGAGGACGGGTTCAGTCTGGTGTGCGTCCTTCTCAAACCGCTGTCTCTCCTGGAAAAAAACTCACTCGTTTACCCACATTTGACGCAATTGACAACGCTGCGCAAAAGGCCACGGACTCATTCTGGACCTCTGGTAACGCCATTACGCACGAAAGCCCCCCTGCTTCTGATAATGACGCTGGATATCAAGCTGACTTCCAAGGTTTATGAGGTTTTCTCAGGTTTATAAGGTAGGACTCATTAATACAAGGGCCAGGAAATGTTTCCCTTCATTGCCTCGGATGGTTTGTCTTTAAATATCCATTAGGTTTCCCAGGTGTCCAGGGGGAGGTGTTCGGCCTGGACTCCAGCCCTCATTTCTCTGAATGGCTGGCTATGAGGCCTTTGGTGCAGTGTGATGACAACATCATGACCTTCACTGCCTCTGGACAAGGACACACACACCTGTTAGTGGACAGAGGTGAGATGTTTGATTTTGTGTGTTGCATTGGCAGTCCAGATCTTCACTGTCACTCAGGAAAAACATGTCAAAAACATGCCAAACGATAGGTTTTCATTACATCCACCCTTAATTAGGCCTACACTAAGACCTTCAGAAGGGTCTCATGTAGTTTCTAAAGGCTCCCCAGTTGACTGAGGTTCTAGACATGAATCATTTAAATCTGGTGCCATCTCAAAATCACAAAATCACAATCACAACAATGCTTTGTTCCCCTGTGAAAAAGGTCTATGTTTTTTGGAGTCTTCCTCATAAAAACGTGAACTTTCTGTAGATCAGATAACCACATTTTCTGTTTACAGAGGGCGCCTCCCCCATCTCCCTGTTCCGGCTGCCTCCATACTGCGGTTACTCAGTGAGGACCTCGTGGCGAGACCTTGTGATGATGGCACCGTATGACGGATGTTACATCACACAGGAGGTAGCGGCAGCACCTGGCCAGGTTACTGCGAGAAAAACCTGCCATAATGACTCATTCATTTGATGTGCCATGTTGTGTTTCTTGCCCGCCCTCTCCCTATCAGAATGGCAGCTATGTCTTGCCCATGCTGTGGTTTGGCAGCCCACTGAAGCTCTCCTGCCCAGCGCAGATGCCCACTCCTGCTCCTCCTCTCCCCCCCTCTGCCACCATACTCCTCTGCTCCCTCTACGGCGTGGTAGTCCAGATACATGGGAAGGAGGGACAGTATACCGGCACTGGCAGTCATGGGTATGTTAGATTTGTTGGGAGTCATCTGGTGAACTGGTTGGTTTGTTGTTGTGTGATGGGATTGAAATCCTATTTGCATTTTTTTCCAAAAGCATAACAGTGTTTTGGACATGTGCAACCTACTTTATATCCAAATATAAAACAATCTATACGATTCATTATACATTTCTCCCACAATGAACACATTAATTCATCGATTTTAATAGTAATATTTCAATTTTGACATTTTAATGGCAGAAGGATTGTGTGTGTAACCCCTCTACAGTGAAAGGGCAGTGGGCTCCATTGGTGTCAGCAGAGTGCGCCTACCGTGTAGACTCCCAACCGGACCAACTCATCTTCTTCACCCCTGTCAGGGCTCCTTGTGTCACTGTTGAAGTAAGTCATCTAATTTGATTGAATGGATGATCATAGCCGGCTACTGACTTGTGACCGTGACATATTTATATGTTTTTTTTCAGGATGCAGGATTCTATCTCCTAGTGCTGTTAGGCGGAGAGACATACACCCTCTCCTGTCCAGTCGACTCAGCCTACTTCCCTTCCCCACCCCTGTCTCCTGGTGATCCTCAGTATCCTGACTTCCCAGACCCTGTTACCCCTGCACCCACTACCCCCTCACCTCATCAACCCCCAACTGAGGAACAGATTCTTCAGTTTCTTGACTACTTCCATTCCCTTTACCCTGGGCTCCAGTACCCCCAGCTGCCCCAGGCCTACCCTCCTGGTCCACAGCCTGCCGATCCCACTCCAGGCAGTCCTCCAGGACCACAATCCCAGCAGTCTCTCTACCCCATGGAGCCTGGACAGTTGCCCTACTCTCCTGGAGATCATCCAAATTACCCTCCTCCTCAGCCTTCTGAGACAGACCAGGCCATATCTGCCCCGGGGCAGGATAGCCCTCCCTATCACCTTCCCAAATTACCTGTGGACCCTCCTCAATATCCATCTGTTCTGTACTTCCCCTATGTGCCAGTCTATTACCCTCCAGTAACCCCTGCCCCTACCCACAGTACTGAAAAAACAACTACCCTGCCTTACTACCCTCAATATTATGCTCACCTGCCTTACTATCCCTCACTCACTGCCACAGAAGTTACCCAAGGACCTGTTATTCCCACCCCACCTTCTCCTCTCAAAGCTCCAAAGCAACCCATAAGTCCACAGTTCCCTGAAGATCCCTTCTACCCACCTGGTTCATATAACCTTTATTATCCTTATGAACCAATCTTCTACCCACAACCAGACTCTGATGCGTGGCCCCCTTCCCCTCCTCCACTACCTACCACAACTACTACTCCCCACTATTCCTCAGGTCCGTATTACCCCCAAGAACCCTTTCATTTCCCACCGCCCGGCCCTCTCCCTGCTGAGGGCACACCGCCATGCTTTTCTCA
>CABFOS010075969.1:2755-26572 GCA_900660315.1 Diretmoides pauciradiatus | reverse complement strand
CATGTTTTCAGTGTAGACAGAGGGCGTTGCTGACATGATGATTTCATGATCAATAACTTCAAACTGATGATGACAGTTTGTGTGGTGATGATGACTTTGCCTCTGGGGCTTTGAGAACTCCAGCAGTGAGGAGAGCGATGAGGGAGATCAAGTGTCAGAAGAGGACGAGGAAGATAAAGGAGCAGGGAGGAGGATAAAATGAGTGGTGGTGTTGGAGAGGGAGGAGAGCATGAAGAGGACGGGGCCGGGGCATAAGGAGAGCACAGTGGGGAACAGACTGCCCACCATCCCCATGGGGCTACTGTTCACCCCTGTTCACCCCAAACTACCCTGAGGCTGATGGGCTTGTTCTTGGTTGGTGTGTGCTTCTTTACTGATCTGGTCTCTTACACCGATTGGTCATGAAGAGGAACTGAGAGCATTCATTGGGCAAGTCCTCTCTGTTGATGAGGCACTGCTTAGGCTTGATGGGAGAAGACAGTACTTGTCTAAAAACACAGTGAAATGAGGATCGAACGTGGTGCCTGGTGTTTGTTTTGAATATGTAATATAACAAACACAATTCCCAGTAACTTGAATCAACATTCTAGCATCCTGTTAGGGTCTAAAAGGTTCATTTTATTACTGCATTTTGGTTGTTTCAATCGGCGTATTGACTAGGTAACTAGATCCCTAGTGACCGCTGGGCTGTTCTATAGATTGGTTGTTTCTGATGCTTACAGCAGACGTAGTTTAGCTAATGCACTGAAGTGGTGGGAAATACACAGAAAACACAAACATTTATATTGTACTGTCAGTGTACTTTACTTTATTTGGCAGAGCAGTGTATTCAATATACACATCAAATGTTTGCATGTTCAGAAAACCTTACACACATAGGATTATGTAGGATTATTAGCACCTAGATTCATCCATAGAAAAAAAACATTTTACACATTAAGAGAATAAAACGTTTTATATTTGCATGACAACAGGTACATACATAGCAAATCTTACATTCCAACAGTGCTTGTGATTGTTGACAATATAGAGACTACTGTAGCTAATCAACATGGAAAATACCATATAAACACTAAACCACAAATCAGTTTACACCTGTCAGGATTGTTGGCAGTGTAGATTTAACTGACATGCACCATGATTATGATGAATCCTATATTAACCTCATTAACTACTTATTCTAAATTCAGGCATGCATTCAGACAAAATATTAAACCTCAACATGTTACATCCAAGGGTATTGCACGGTGCTACGGTCCAGCACAATAAATAAAGTATGAATTAACCAATGCAGATTTTTGAGGTCTTTTGTGAAAAATATGACTAAACTATTTTTTTAAAGTTAATGAGAAACCAAATCAATAGCTTAGTTTTTTTGGACATTCACCTATCTGGGAATGTACTGTCTCGCTGGCCAGCCCACCAGCCCTGATGCTCCCACAAACTGTGGAGGAAACCACCTCTAAGTTTGTGGACACAAATCAGTTTGAGTACTTAATTTATATCTCCACATATATCCTATTATGGCAAATTGGAGTCTTCTCTTTCAAACATGTTTCAATTCACTGCAGAAGTTTAGGTTTGGTGTGGTGTGATCTTGCCTACATGTACGTAATCCAATCCAGTTGGTTTTGTTTTGGTCTAATTTGGTGCTGTAACCTTATGAAATCCTATAAGCACTGACATTGATATTGACTGTATGTGTCTGCTACCTTCTTCTATTTCTCTATCCCTTCATCTATCAAAAAATATGACTATTATTATGAATGACTGTGTGCATGTGCAGGCATGAATACATACATACTGTGTTGGCAGGTCAGAGAATGAAAAAAACAAGCAACAATAAATGTATAAGAAACTTCACTGGGAAGAAAAGTGATTTCTTTCATTCCAGAACATAACCATAACCCTGAAAGCTGTGAAACTGGTTAAATATGTTTTTTATGCCTGCGTGCCTATAGAGACCCCAGACGAGGTCCATGGGGTCGTCCACAAACCTCTCTCATTTTCTGTTTTTCTATAATGTGGACTATTTACAATCCTTAAGGCTATGTATATGAATGAATGTGCAAAATTAACTTTAAAGCTTCTCTCGGCAATAGTTTAATAAAAATACACTCTTATCAGCCTAAACCAAGAAGTGGAGACTGCTTCACTGCTCAAACGTTATTCTGGGTATGGTCCCAGGTGGTAAATCTTCTCCGTACACAGGAAGTGATGGATCAAAACACAAACCTTTCTATTTAACAACAGTGAGCGGGAGCTCTCCCTCCAGAGAAATCTGGACTCACCAGCGTTAGATCTTTTTCCTCCTTAATCTCTTTGGCATCCGTTGGTTTGAAGCATCACAGACCAGCCGGGTTGTTCAGTGTGCAGCTTACTGACTCTGCGGTACACAATCTCTGGGTATTGAAGTCAAATAGTTCAACCAGTTGCAATCAGCAATCAGTTGCTAGCTGATTCTGCAAAGCATGAGGGACACCAGTAGCCTAGAGGGAAGAGAAGCAGTCTTGTGTTGATAAGGTTGCTGGCCTGCTGGGTGAGGAATGGTTTAGCTGCCCTATAAGACTGCTGTCAATTGCCCTGGAGCAAGTGTGAATGTGTGTGTGAATGTGCGTAGCTACTGTATATGAATGTGATGTACTGTAGGGTGTTGTTTATAAGGGCATGTGCTTTGTCCAAAAATATATATAAAGAAAAAAAGAAGTGATCCTTCCTCAAGCCAGGATATGTACAAAATGTTGTTATATGTAGATTCTGGTTTTTGGATTACTTTTTTTACACACACAAATTGAGTCTTTCTAACGGCTAATGCAGTTTTATTTACCTGCCACCCACCTACCACCATCAGAGAGAGAGAGAGAGAGAGAGAGAGAGAGAGAGAGAGAGAGAGAGAGAGAGAGAGACTGGGCTCCACAAATATTATTCCGGAGTGAAGTCATCTGACATTTAAAAATCAGCCAGCCGTGGCCAGCCAGGGCAGAGTGCGTGTGATTGTGTATGTGTGTGTGTGTATTTGTGGGCAGACAGGAGAGCCCAGAGGGCATGCAGCTCAGACAGAGTCATTATTTAGTGACACACAGACGACGTTGTGGCCTTAACAGGGACTGCAAACATACACTAACACACACACACACACACAGACACACACACACACGTGCACGCGTATAAATGTAAGGCCTGAGGCCTGAGGTGTCCAGATTTAACGAGAAACATCAGAAACATTACCAGTGGTTCTCTCTCCTGTTTCTCTTAATGAAGGCACACACACACACACACACACACACACACACACACACACACCTGGTGGATGAGGTAGAGCTGCCTGGCCTCCTCAAGGTTCTCAGCATCTAAGATCCTGCTGGTCTGCTCCTCGGCCTCCCGTCGCGCCCTGAGGACCTCCTCCAGAGCGCCACGCACCTCCTCTTTCAGATCCTCACACTGGAAAATAGCGGAGTCCTCCTCGTCCCACTAAAAGAGAGGGAAGCAGAGGATCGATCAGAGAGTAAGGTTGTGTTGAAAGAAGGAAGGAATATGTGGCAATACACGACAAGGAACGACTAGGACAGAACAGAAACATTTGCTAGATCATCAGCAATAAAGTCAGATCCCAGAGCAAAAGTGATTTTTCTAATACTGTATATGGATTAGGATTAGTCTGGAAGCCTTTGTTAGTCTGTCTTCCCATTAGGCACTGAGTCCTGATGGAGTTACTGTAATGTGAGAGAGGTTTTACCTGACAGACTGAAGAAAACAGTGCCCTCAGGTCAGTGGAGAGTTTGGCCAGGGCTGCTCTCTGTCTCTGCACCTCCATTTCAGAGCTGACCTCAGACAGCCCAACCAGACGGCTCTTGAGCCACAATAAACTGTCCTCTTGGCCCGCTACCGCTTCCTGCAGTGCCTGGAATTGAAATTGGGACACAAAAGAACAGGAAATGCAAGGTTACTGAAGTTGAACTGCTTTGACATCTCAGTGCCGCTGAAGGAATATGTTGGCTCACCTGAACCGCAGCATCCACCTGCTCCTGATGGCTGGAGTCCCTCGCTGTCTCTCTCAAGAGCCTCACTTGCCTCTTCTGAGATGAGAGCCAATCAGACACCTCGCAGAACCTACGAAGAGGAAGCAAACCTTGTCATAATTACATTTGGCCTCCTTTGCTGATGAACAGTTCAGACTTGCCTCTGTGCATCCTCACCTCTCGTTCCATTCCCTCCATTTATCAGGGTGCTGCTGCAGTTTGAGGTGGGTGCTCTCTATTTGCTCTGTAACCTCTTCCACAGACATCCTGGTGGAGTCTAGCGCTCGGTGGGCAGGGTCATTGTCAGGCAATTCATGACACAGATCCTCCATGTTCCTAAGCCTCTTCTCATACAAAGTCAGGGGGCTGCGTTCCCTGAAGAAAGTCTGGGGGTACAGTAAGAGAGAGGGCAATGTTGGACTTGGATTTTATCTTTCTCTTTTACTCTTTTATTTGCTGCCCATTTCTTATCTGTCTTCACGATTCATCCCAAATCCAGGGCTTTGCCTCGACCCCCCCGCCCCCCTTACCCTGTGCTCTTTGACCACTCGCTCACTGGTACACGTGCTAGAAAGGGCTTGCATCTCTCTGTCCAGCTCTGCCCTGCAGTCTTGTACGACCACGTCCACCTGACTTCGCTCCACCTCTACCCTCAGACGGAGCAGGTGGGATGGCACCTCCCCTTGGACGTCCTGTAGATAGACAGGGAGTGTAAGAAAATGTCTGATGAATAGGACGTAATGTATTACCTACATGTTCTTTGTTTCCATAATGTGAGAACACGTTGAGAAGGCTCCATTTTAACCTAACTAGTAGCAGCTAATTGGAAACATACTATTAGAAACTCTATTTAAGCTAAAGGTCTCCTCAATTAAACTAATGAAATATTGAGTCTGTGCCCCCAGAGACACACAGTAATTAATGAGAGTGTTAGGCATGGTGACCTCTGACCTTCCAGTGTTTGTGCAGCCTGCGGACAGTCTCTTGCAGTCCCTGCTGCTCCTCCTCCGGGAGGATGTCTGTCAGCTCATCACACGCCTTCAGGAACACGCTCAGTACCCGCTGGTCCAGCTGACTAAAAAACTCCTGGACAGAACAAAAACACAAGCTTTAGGAAAGTGAAGCAATGCTTGAGTTTGCACCAGTGAAATGTTGTGGTTTCATATTAGTAGTTTTGACTATTAGGACTGATCAAAAGAGAATAAATGAAATAAATAAAGCCAAAAAATCAGTAAAAGAATAGTTTACACACACGTCAACACATACAGATTCCAAACCAAAACATGTATTTTTAGATGATCTGTGAACCAAATCTTTAGATGTATTTTGCCTTTACATGTGTATCTGTCTACAGACTATTAAAAAGTAAGAACTAATAACACCAACAGGCATACAGAGACATCAGTAGATACTACAAATTAGCTGTACCTCACAAGTGTATTTTTATAGTAGGAGGCTAAAGGGTTGCTCTTACGGTGTGTTTTTTCAGTAACTCCTCGGGGTCTCCGATCTCTCTCAGGCAGCCCTGAGCCATCCTCAGCACCCTCTCCAGCTCCTGACGCGACTCCTCAAACCTCCTCCTCAGGCAGTTGTTGGCCTCCTCCTGCCTCCTCCACTCGCCAACCTCCTTCCCCAAAGCCTGAGAGGAGGTGCAGTACAGGTAGTGGTGAGTGATCGGTCTCATCGGTAATTTTGATATAATTATATCGTCTGTCTCACATTAAGCGAATGATGACTAATGCTAACCTGTATTGTTGCATCATGGGTATTATAGTTCTCTCAAAGCATTCTGTGTGTGGACATACACTGTACATATATGTGTATGTGTAAGCAGGATCAAATGCATTCAAATGTTGAATGCCTTGGTTTAGTTGGTTATATTGAATTCTGTTGCACTTCATAATAAATTATAAACTTGATCTACTGCATAAGTGAGTGAGCAAATTTTCATTTAAAATTTAAATTAAGACAAAATAGCATTGAAAGCGTAGGGTGACATATGAATGAATAATGTACATGAATTTAGTCAGTAAAAATGATTCTTAACAGGTTTTTTTTTTTAGTTTACCAGCTCTTGACAGGTGAACCAAAAAGGTAATTTCAGATACTGTGTGTATGTGTACATGTATATCATTGAATACAGTCAGTATTATATACAGTCTATGGTGTATGTGCAATGCTAACCTGCGATGAACTTTGGATCTCGGCCACTCTCTTTTGCAGGAGGGATGGGTCAAAGTTTCTGAGCACCTTACTGGTGGAGAGTGCCCTCTGCAGGGAGTGGTGGTTCCTCTCAATCACTGATAGGCAGCGCTTACAGCTCTGCTGCTGGTTTAGCAGGTCCTGAGGAAACGGAGGACACAATGTGCAGCACGACAACTTTAAAAATACTCCTACTACTATTAATTATAAATGATAATGGTGTGATAAAATATTTTACTACATTGTATGTAACGTTCCATTCCTATCTAGACTTTCATGGCAACAAGGTTATAACAAGAACAGGTTTCAATGATGAAGTTGGAGATTACGTCATTGGACATTTTATCCTACAGTAGGTAGTAGGATAGTAGAGAGAGGGCACATGGCTTAACCACTCCACTATCTCTGGACGTTTTGTACCAGCTAACCACTGGTGCCCAATCCTTGCATTGCGGCATCATATCTAACCTGCCACTTGTGTTTGTGCTGGGTCTGGGCCGGAGCGTCTGGGTCTCTGGCAGCAGCGGTGATGTGGCTGGCCCGCTCCAGGGCTTGGTAGAAGCCAGTCATGTGCTTTTCCATCTCCTCTAACAGCGGCAGCAGGCCATGGCACTCCCGCACCAGGGATGGACACCAATCTCTCACCTGGAGACAGCAATAAAATTGGCCATTAAAAGGAGCCACTGTAGGTGTATGATGTAGAAATTGAAAAATCTCACCTAAAGGGAAATGTAGAAGACAATGATATTTTGAATGTTGAAGAGAGATTGAAAATGACTTCACCATACAGTCCCTGGAATGTGCTGCTTTAAAAGAAGGAGTAAAGACATGTTACCTTTTAGTGGTTCCTACCTTACTCAGCTGACCTTTGGCTGCTGCCATAGTTGCCATGACCCTGGCACCCTCATCCTGTGGTGCATCCTTGGCAAGGAGCTGAGCACTGCGGGCGGCCAACTTGTACTGTGTCTCCATGGCAACAACCTTTTGCTTGGTATTCTGGGAATGAGATGTGCAGGCAGAGGGTAAAAGTCATCTTAGAAAAGTTTAAGCCCAAAGAGCGCTTCCATCTAAACTGCTTCGGCAATGGAAAAACACCAGGGTGAAGTTCAGCTAAAACGACTAAATGTGAATAAGGACAAATAGTACTGTATTGAATTCTGCATTCTATTCTATTCAGTAAATATGATTTGCTTTCCTCACCTCCACGTCCTGCAGAAAGGCCCTAACATTGAAGGAAGACACCTGGACAGGAGTATTGAACTTGTCCTCTGCCATGTCCAGCAGCTCTTTAAGGACTGACACAGCCGTCAGATGGTCCTTTCTCCATTTTTCCACCTCATCTGTACGGGCGTACTGCAGAGGAGGGAGGATGATACACATTTTGAGAAGTATTTTCGTTTCCATTCTCAGGCCTGGGTCAAATAGTGTCAGGTAAGCCCACAATCACATAAAAGTGCAAGTCAATTTATTTGAAGTGGTAATCTACTGCACTTTCCAGTTATCGCTTAGCAAGCAGTTTCTGTAGGTTTTCTTAGTCTGTTCAGTCAAACAAACCACTACTGCTGCTGCTACATATGTAAAATGCATAATTCCCAGGAAAGACCTGCGGGCACTGTGACTGTTCAAAAAATTGTAGTAGCAAAATTGACATTTATTTACATGGAAATGTTGCAGAATTTTACTTTAAATGTGATTTTCTAAACCTTCTGGCAGTAAATAGTATTTGACCCAGGTCCAACTTTTCTCTGACCTAATTCTGAGTGGTGGGTGAATTTAGCGAGCCTGTTGTTTTTGTTACTTGTTTGACTTTGAGGAAGAGGTCCCTCCATCGGCCATTCAAAAGCAGTAGCTGCTGCTTGAGGTCAAGTGACACGGTCTCGTCACACGTCTCAATCAGGAAGTTTCCAGCATCGTTCATGGCTGCATGCTGATCCATCCAGTGGCTGAGATTCCTGAAGAACTCCTGGGAACAGAATGAGAGAAGGGACAAGGGAAAGAGAGAGACCCATTAGTCCTCATGAGTTTGATTAAACCGAGGAGGAAAGAGAAAGAAAGAAAGACAGAAAAGAAAAAAAAAGAGAAAAATGGGGGTAATTAGCTGTCTAATCCTTGGTGGTTTGGTTATTGGGGATATGAAGCCGAGGGTTGTTGTAACCATGGCGATGCGACAACTAGAATATCCTCAGTGGCGTGTTATAAGTCAAGTGGATCATTACGAGTCATCAAGCGGATACTTGAGTTGAGTTTGTAATTTAAAAGATGTTAGATGTTTGAAATAGGGCCCACATTTGATTGCTACCCCTCCTGGCATTTGAGTCCATCAAGTAAATAAATGTCTAGTGGAGCTTAATTGGATTTTTTAAGTTTAGCAGTCCCACTCAGTCACCCAAATACATTTCTAACTGATTGTTATGTTGTATCACAAACATAGCTGAAGTTGCTCCAGCTTTAAGAGTTAAAGCTCATACCCGCTTGGTGTTTTCCGGCTGGCTCAGGGCTGCCTCTGCATCCTCCAGCCAGGCCTGTAAGGAGGCTACAGTGGAGCAGTACCGCTCCCAGTTGGACAGCACCTCCTCCAGCATGCTCCTTACACTGCGCACCTCCACAGACAGACTCCTCCACTGGGTCACCACCTCCCGCATGAACCTCCTCACACCAGTCTCTCCCTCATCCACTGGAGGAGAGAAACATTTACATTAGCAACAACCAGAGCACAAATAATAAGTCTGCTAAAGAACTACTACTACTACTACTACTACTACTACTACTACTACTACTACTACTACTACTATTACTACTACTACTACTACTACTACTACTACTACTACTATTACTATTACTATTACTACTACTACTACTACTACTACTACTACTATTGTTACTGCTGCTACTACTACTACTACTACTATTACTACTACTACTACTACTACTACTACTACTACTACTACTACTACTACTACTACTACTACTAACAAATACCACTACTACTAATCTAACATTTTATATGAAGATCCTATGCGGTTAACTCAGGCCCAGATACACAATTCACACACAGAAGGAGGAGCGAGAAGAGAACATAAAGGCTGATGGAGATGCATGCTTTCCCCGACAAAATCTGTGACCTCAAAAGCTTTCACTGCAGCACAGAGTAATGTAATATCTTTGTTATGTCTTCCATCATATCGGTACAAACTCTGCAGCCTCACATGTATTGTGTGACAAATGCAAACTCAAGTTAGTCAATGGGGGGCTGCAAAATGAGTCCACCAATTTGAAATGCAGATCACACAACTAGTGCAATCTTTCCAAAGGACAGGAAATTACATAGTGACCCCCCCCACACACACACACACACCAGGTATAAACTAAAAGCACGCCTTCATAAAGAACCAAATGATCAGCTACCATCTAACTAACCAGAGCCCAGGGCACTGACTACCAGCAGGGTGCTTCATTTTTGGGGTCGACCAATCAAGCCTCCGATCTGATTTCTCGCCACACCTCACTTCTCTCCTCTGCATACCCTAAAGCGGCACAACCCTGGAACTTAATGAAACCAACAGGCTAGCTCTGTTTGCGCCCAGAGACCTGCAGAAGTGGTGCAGCCGCTAGCTAGAAAATGGGGTCGTATTCCCTACTGAGAACTGGGAGTGGAGGAACCTCATTTCGCTCTAGCCTGGAGACCTTCCCTTTTACCCACCAGTCAAACCAGATAGGGGATGACAGAGTTACTGGAGGAAAGAGCCTGATTGGTTATTGAGTTGATGAGAGAGGAAATGATCGAAGGTGAGATATTGCGTGTAATGGTGAGATAATTGATGATCTTAATGGTGTGTAAGGGAGAACACATTTTGCCGGAGGGGTCCATTCAATAACAGATGAAAGCAACATCAGGCAAACATCGTTCTGTATCTTAATTACATGTGAAATTTAATGATTTAATTTAATTTGAATCTACATTTTGAGCTCTCACCTGAGCCGTCAGCATTGACATAGACCTCAGCCGAATTTTTCAGGGACTGGAACAACACCTCGTAATTTTCAAAGAAATGCTGCTTCTCTACAAAAGACTGAGGAAGACAGGAGAGGAGAGTGAAATCTTGTCAGGTGTTAAAGCGAAAAATGGAGACACACATTTTTCATTTCAACCTTCCATACTTTTTCCAGACCTCACTTTCTTGGTTAATGTCCAGTAGAATGTGTGACAGTGCCTGGGCATATTACTATATGATAATTTATAGCTGTCTAATATCACTCTATTGTTGAGGATCTTCATAACAACAGGTAATATTTAAGTATATCGTGTATAGAGTGATACTATTGTATAGCTCAGCTTACAATATAGTTGTGGAGCATCAACTCCACGGACTCCCTCTGGCCGTATTTGATGATCCAGGATTTGAGCTTGGACTCGGCCAGAATGAGAAAGGCCTGCATATGGTGCTTGTTCTCCATGAACTCCATCTTCGCCAGGTGGATGCTGGAAGATGTAGAGACAAAGTTCATCCTAAAAGAGACAAAGTTCCAACAGGACATCAAACCTATAGCCTGATACTCATCTGGATTTTACATTTTGCAGTTTGACCCGTGCGGGGGTTCTTCACTACCTCTCAGCCATGTCTTGGAGCTGGTCTGGAGGAACAGGGACCCCGTCAACACATCTGTCCTTGTGGATCATCTGAAAGACCTGCTGGTGACCATCCAGGCTCTTCAACACAGCCTGCACAATGTACACATATGCAAATACTCATGAACACTGAACCCAAAATATTTTTCTGATTCATCCATATGAAAGGCAAGACTCTGCAAGCACACTGGTGCACTGCTCCCAATACTGAATGTATTTTTCACTGTCTATAGAACAGTATTTTGACCTGAATTTCTATTTTTATTTTTGGATGTGCACTACTAGGTTTATTCTAGTTCATCTGTGCCTTCTGTGTATCCCTCGTCTACACTAACCTTGTGCTGCTCCAGGGCCCTGTGGACGGTGTTAGCGGTCTCATCATGTGCCTGTTGGACCGTGATCTCTTGTCGCAGAGCCCCTTCAGCCTGGTGCAGCCACGCCCCCACCAAACTCAGAGGCGCAGGCAGAGACCTGTCCAGCTGCAGATGCCAGTCCAGGAGCTGAGACAGTGGGAAAATGTATCAGCGCTTGAAGAAAAGAATGCATTATTTTAAGTTTGTTGTATTATTTTTTTTATTCATTCAGGGGAAGGGGAGAGTTTCAGATTCAGAGATTTTCGGCACAGAAAATTGCCTTTGCCTTCGCAAAGGCAATTTTTCAAACATAAAAAAAACTATTACCGTACACCTAAAACAATTATAATGAAAACCAGTATGCAAATGTTGAGGAGGAGCAGAATGTAAAACCCGTCTAATGAATTACTTTCCCTTGCATCAGTTTGTGTCTCCGTTGAATTAAGCTAAATTATTAATAGAAGAGACGCAAAACAGCTGCTGCAAAATGACCACAGAAGTACTGGAAAATGCAAAAAAACACTCCAGCTCCACAGTCATCCTAGATTCAATCCATGACCAGAATTGAAGTTTATTTCCATTGTAGTCAAGCCGCATATTCTTACCCTATTCCCAGGTTATGAAACGAACATTTTTATCCCCTGGCCACAGCGGCTGAATACCAAAGTTTCCAGACACTTCCACTTTACAAATAGCGGGTTGGCTGACTATGACACTAAGAGAGGCTGATGGTGCCTACTGCTGCTCTCACCCTGTTGGAGACCCTTTCCCAGGCCTGTTTGACCAGAGCCTGGTCCACGGTCAGCATCCCATCCTTCTGCGTGGACAGCAACGCTCCATCCACCTGCTTCCTCCTCATCTCCAACTGGACGCGCATACTCTTGAACAACTAGGGAAAGAGATGTGAAAACAAAAAGGCAAAGGGAAGGGAAATCAGTTCATGATACACAGCTCTCTATCTGAAACAATTACAGTAAGCCCACAAATATTCAAGTTAGAGTATACAGACATCACACACAAAAAACAACAACCGTAGAAGTAGAATACTAGTAGAATACTAAGAGTAGAATACTAAGAAGCAGCCGTTTCTTGTCTGTCCTCCACTAGACCACAACAGAAACTGTTGCTAATTGCCTTTGAATCCTGTCCCTCTTTATGGCTTCACATTCTCTGACTCTCCTGAATAATGTGCAAAGGAAATTGGGGTATCCCGCATGCAGCCCAATATGGAACGTATCCTGAGGCTTGAAGGAATAAGCCAGATTGGGTGAAAATATAACAGCAGCCGTCTGATCCCCACAGTGTAATACCACTGATTGGGCTGATAATGGGAGCGTCTGTGCCCTGTGTACCCTGTTTCAACTGCACACACACTTACACACACACAAGCTAACCTGGTATTGTTGAGTGAGATTGCCCTCAGTCTCTTGAGCCTGTATGGCGTCTTTTTCCAGTTGGTCGAGCCACATCTTCAGCTCCCTCAGGCTCTTGCGCTGCTCTCTCTAGGAGGCCGGGAGGTTTAGGGGTGGCAGGGTAAATGGAGAGAAAGATGGGCAAGGAAATACAGAGTTGGGAGGGATTCGAGAAAAGGGGGAGAAAATGAGAAAACAAATAAAGGAAAGGGCATGTAAATAGGAAGAGCCGCAAGGGAAGGGAGAAAACAGGAAGATGGATGGAGAAAGTGATTAACCAAGTATGGGTGGAGAGAGATGTTTGAGGGATGGATGAAAGGATGGAGGTAGGGAGAAGGATGGAGAGGGGGGCACAGTGTGCACTGTTAAACATGTGTTGTCTTAATCCTCTGTGCCTCCCTGTAGGACAAAACCTTACAAACCACAGCTGCCAATAACACTCAACTTTGACAGGGCACTTTGTTTTAGACCCCCTACTAACATTTCATTGGATTTTAAATAACCATGATGATAATTCCCCCACACACAAAAGCTGGTTAGATTGCCTATTCAATTTGAAAGCTATTCAGTTTCTGTCTGTTCATTTTTTATCAGTTTGGCCCCTTTAGGGAGCCCAGTCACAAATTCCATTCTCGATTCTGGTTTCAGACATGAAAAGGGAGTAAGCTAATTCTAAAGGGAAGCCTTCTATTATCTGTCAGTTTTGAGTTATTTATGAAATAGCGCAATAATACGTTTTGAGGTTTTTCGCGTTTCAATGAAAACACAAGCGCCGTTTGACATTTGCTCAAGTGAGACGGGGAATTCAAAAGAAGAATCAGTGGGTTAGTAGCGATCGTCAGGAAATAACAAAGCAAGAAACAACAAAAGATACCAGTGTGATACAGAGAGCAAGTGGTTGGTGTGGCTTTACAGCATATCTGAGCTCCTGACACTGTAACCTTAAAAACAGACATTTATTCCCAAGCTTTCCATCAAACATGCTGTATCAGTGCACGCTGCCAATGCCAGAGGCTTTCATTGTCATGCTAATGACACTGGGAGAAATAGCACTAGGTGGTAATGTTAATAAATGGTAATATCACGTCTTCTTACACCGGTCTTCCTTTTGTTATCATCGCTTAGAAACCCTGCGGCGGGAATATCACATCAGGTAAGATAAAGAGCCAAAATTATCATATAGGTTCTATTTCGACATGAGAAAACAATGTTTAATCTCACCTGCACTGTGTGGTGTGGGCAGTTGTGCTATAATTCAATAGAATAGCCAGAATAAATAAGCATTGATTTAATTTATATGGAAACCATGCATGTGCAAAGGGGCTTATGGCATTGGGCTGAGTTGAGTTTGATGGAAAGCCTGCCCAGGGGACCTTAATTTACTATATAACCTACCTCCAACATTTCCTCTATATCTCGAGGAGCAAGACCATACTGTAGGACAGAGGCAGACACAACAACCACAGGAAAGCAGTCACCACACAACAACACCAGAGAGACAAAGAGAAGGAGATATGAAGAGAGAGATGTGCAAAAAAAGGAAGTAGGAAACAACAGGCAAGGCATTACCGAACCTTGGTCAAAGAGCAATTGTAATTACTTCTTAGTATTTGTTTTAACCTGCTTGGAGTTTAGCGTATCAGAACCATTTAGATAGTATTATGTAAATAGTTATAGAAAAGTAATCTCAATTGATTCAAAATAGTTTTGATAGATTGTCTAAACGTTCTGGCTACATAGGATTTAACAACAGTTTTTGGAAACACTGCTTGACCCAGGTCTGGACACTGGACATTTCAACACAAACTAAGGAAAGGGGGGAGACCATCTATATGTTATGGGCGAAGTTTGATACACTAAAGTCTACCTGTGGATTCTGAGAAATTTGGAGAGAAAGACAACACATGTAAACCGGCTAAACAATGGAAGGACGCACAAAGAGAACAAGATGAAAGGGGCGTATCCAGTAACAAAGGGGCATATCAGAGAAATCTGAGGGCAGGTTACCTCTTCTTCTGGCTGTCCCTCTGAGTCGCTCTGCTGTCGATCAGGGTGGTGCTTCAGGAACTGGGCTACGTAGGTCATTATGGATTTCTCATCTGGTTTGTCTACATCTACGTCTGAGGAGGAAACCATGAATCAGCTCAAATCAGCCATTATTGTGCGCACAATTGTGTTTCCCCCATAGGAAAAACTGGCATAAAACATGAATAGGATTGCTTGACTGACGTCTGTTCAGAGAGAAAGACACGTTGAATGAAAAGAATCTTCAGCATTTTGGACTGGATTTTGGAGTGTCCAAGTTTTGTTCAGAGGTCCTGTGGCTGAATCGCACGGCCTAATGGTCCCTAATTATACTGATGTCAAGCTTGATTTGTCAGAGTTCATTCTGAAGGGCAGGCGTGAAGAGGCACAGATGGTGTTTGGCAGTTTCACTAAGGAGCAAATCTGACACTCTGACAGATATTCAGCATTGTATTTCTTTATTTTGCAGCTTTACATGATGATGAGGTAAGAATAAATGCAATAGTATGTGAAGCAATACTTGTTATTTCACAACAAGTATTAAATAACACAAAGGGCCGTTGTCTTTTATTATTGTTGTTTTTTATGAAAGCGTCTACAGTGAAAGAAAGAAAAAAGACTGCTGGATTTTCATCTATTTAATCGTACCAGTCTTAGGAATAATAGGAAACTGTTATTTACCTTCTGGGTCAAGAAGCTGTGGAATGCCCAACTCAGTCTCGGCTAATGAGAAAGCTTCCTGCAGGTTCTCTCGGTTGGCCCTCCTCCATACACGCTCCATGTCCACTAGGTTAGGCCGGAGGGCAAGGATAACTGCAAAGAATGCTAAACCTGTACGCCAACTGGGGCCAAAGTCCTTCACCTCGATCCCCAGACGCCTGGAGAGGGCAAAAACATCACAATATTACAGCAGACATGACACATGCTTTAGCTTTTAGAGAAGGAGAAACTTTTGATCTTCATGTTATGTTGGTATTGGTGTTAATTTAGTGGCAGTGGCAGTTTCCCATGCTTTACTTTTGTAAGGCAGATCAATAAGAGTTTGAGCTTGAGTATGGGAGGCTACATACTTGGTAGCTGTCTGTTGGACCCATCTGAGCAGGGCCTTTCTGGCCCCGCCCTGTAGAGGTGGGAGGGGCTTCCTCTTGACAGGTGGGCTGGTGGTTTCAGTGCTGCTGGTGGAACTATTCAATGAGGAATTGCTGCTGGACAGGACCTGGAGAGCTGGTAAGCTACTGGTCAGCTCCTCAATCTGTGAAGGAGAGGATAGTCGAGCAATACGATCTACCAGTTTATTCAGGAATGACCTTTATTTATCAGGGAAGGGCTGCCTAAAAATGTACTGTACACTCTTAATTAGCAGTGTCCTACTGTACTTCATGCTCACACAGTTACACATATTAACTCCTGGGAGCTTCCCAGTAAAACCACAGTTCTTTACTGTCGGCCACTGAGCTGGTCCACCGGAGCAACTGAGAGTTGAGGGTAACCTGAGGGCAGTTCGAGAGACCAAACCAGTGACCCTCTGGCTACAAGTCTGCTTTCTAACCTCTAGGCTACCTACCTATTGACCTATCACTACCTATCACTCACATGAGCCCTTTTTTGTTGAGTTTTTCTTGAGTTGAGGTCGTAACATTAACGTAGAAGGCCTAGCTAATAATAATAATAATAATAATAAATCAGACTTATATAGCGCATTTCAAGAACCCAATGCACTAATCTTTTCTATACTGCATTGTATTACACTGCAGACAATAACTTTGATCCCCGAGTATCTATCTAACACTATCGATCTACCTAAGAGACGTTACCTGGAAATATAGGATGATGGTCCACATCAACCCCAGTACAATTGACGGTCGTCCATCCACGATGTCTGTGGAGTTGATGTTGACCAGCTTGATCTGTGTCAAAACACAATATCCAGTATTGGAATATTTCACAACAGGACCAAATAATTCAAGATTGCAATCAGCTCCATTATATCTGCTTACACTTCACTATAATATCATACATATGGATGAAGTATGCAGCATTTCCCTCAATCTTGTAATTCAGTCTCATGTTTACACAAAATGAACAATATATGGGCAGAATCCTCAGCACTACTGGGTGGGTGCAGATAATCCCTATCTATCCCATGTACTGTACAAACCAGGGCAAAATATTTTCAGCATTCATGAAAATGCTCAATAAGCATCTGATACTGACCGGAGATCCTCTATACGCAGACTGGAGAAGGAAAGAGAGAGAGAGAGAGAGAGAGAGAGAGAAGGGGGGTGGCATAGAGAGAGAGACGGGGAGAATGAGAAGGCAGAGGGAAGAAACAGGCATGGATAGAGAAAGAGCGAGAGCGAGAAAGAGAAACGGCAAGAAAGAAGGAGAGCTAGAGAAACAGTGTTGTAGCCAGATAGTGACAGTATATCTACAGTATATCACACAGAGGGCTATAATACTGCTGAAGAGCTGTGGGTCATCATGTGGTATAAAATGCCACTTCATATAGGATGGGAAAGTATGAGGGAAGAGATGGGGGCAGCTGAAGGCAGTGGGGAAACATGGGATATTGGTTGATAAGAATACATGCAATACATTTCATATTAGAAAACACAGCAGGTTATCATAGCAGGTAGAGGTGGGAACAGTTAATATAACAGTTTTGTGTATGACCACACACACACATACAAACATACACAAATATACAATAAATAATCATATCTATATACAATGTTCAAAAAGTTTTAATAAGACAGACAAGAACAGATTGTAGTCGTGGAGTTGAAACACCCAGAATAGCTGCAATATCTGGGTTCACATTAGAAAACACAGCAGGTTATCATGGCGACTCAACATGACACATACCAAATACGGAAGATTAACCAGTGTGATGCCACCAGACACCCAACAAAGTTTTCTATGACGACGGGTGCAAAAGAGAAGCACTTAACAGGCGTAAAGCCCATGGGCTTCTAAAGCAAAACGTATCTACCGTCTAGACAGATTTACACACAGAACATATTTACATTTCATTTTCTACACACTGACAACTACACAATCACACACACACCAGCACACATACACGCACCATGGTAACACAGCAAAGACATCTCATCTCCAGACGGCAGATTACCGGTGTAGGATTTACGGTTTTAACCCCTGCCACACTTGAGGAAGTCAAATCAATGTCCCTGCAGACGCCAGCTCATACTTGTGGATTTATTTATGTATATCCAAGGACGTGGCTGGTGAAGCTTTGGGAATGTAATACTGATCTCATGGAGGGGCAGTTGATGCTGATAGCCTCTCCTTGGCTTAGATAAGTGGCTTTGGATCTAACTCTGCCAATGAAGCGGGGAAGAGGAACCCGGAAGCTTGGTGGTACTTATCAAAGGTGAGGACAAGGGATGGGAGGATGAGACAGGAGAGGAGTGAAAGTAATATGGTGGGGTGGGTGGTAGGACGAGTGAGTGAGACAACATGACGAATAAAATAAGTAAAAACAACATATATAAAAGCCTGTCTTTTGATTTCAAGGGACAAGGGTGGAGGATGGAGGAGAAGTGGAAAGACGGAGAGGGGGATGAAAGGGAAAGGAGAGGTCACACGAGGTCAGGATTCAGTGCCAGAAGGCAGCAGCAGAGCCGGGAAAGCAGCAGGAGCGGCGTAACGGGGAAACAAAAAGGATAAAAAAAGAGGCGTTGAACTCTTACCTTCCTACCCTCAAGGAAGTTGAGGGCTGTGCCGATGTTGGTAACCCAGTGGATCCTCCTTAGCTTCTTACCCTGCTCACATGGCTTGAAGCAAACAGGATAACAAAGGAGAGAGATTTAGAGAAAGACAAAGAGACAGAGAGAGGGAGAGAGAGAAGGAAATACACTATATAACAGTGCAAACAAGTATTAAATATACATGCACAGGAATGTAGGGTGGGAGAACACACAATATATAAACACTACAATTAACATATTAGGCCTGGAATAAATTCTAATCAACATATAATGACGACAAACAAAACAATACAGTGAAAAGAAGAAGCAGACAAACAATGAATCACAGATAAAGACAGAGAGAAAAAAATAAAGTGAGAAAGACATAGAGATCCGATCAGAGCTGTTTTGCCCCTAAGCAAACAGATCAATAGGACACAGAGAGCTTAGACCTTAGGCAATATTGGCCAAGTGGGATCTTCACACTCGCTGTGTGTGTGTGTGTGTGTGTGTGTGTGTGTGTGTGTGTGTGTGTGTGTGTGTGTACTCCTGTGATCTTTCCTTGTTAATACAGCCGTTTCTGTTCAATTCAAACATCCTAATAAAAGTCAACCAATGAGTATGTCCATGTAATTGTGGTTTGTTTCACATCCGCTGCAGGAAGCCCGTGGCTCTTTAGAGATATGCAAAACACATTCCAGTGTAAACAGACCTAATCAAAGCCAGTTGCTCTCATTAATGAAATGATTTAAACCCATTTCCACCCCTCCATCCATCAAATTGAGTTAATTGGTTTTTTGACAGTTTCTGAGAGTCAAAGCTTAATCCAGCATGGACGGGGGTTATTGAGTTTGGAACAGAGCTCTGGCCAGCATCACGTCCTGTAGAAATGATCATGTGACCATGAGACTCACCAGTTTTTGCCCAGAGAGGACCTCCAGTAGGGCCAGCAGCATCACCCCATCTTTGATGTCTTCAAACAGGTCTGTCACCACCAGGGGAGGGACGCGCTGTGTGGCAAAACAAATACAACCCCGGGCCTTATTTGTAAAATTGTTCTTTGACTTTATCCTAAGATTTCATGGTGAAGATAACCTGCATGGGACAATGGTACAATTTTGTTTTGGCTTTTGACATACAAGAGAAAATCGGATGTCAACCTCTGATTTTAACATCCAAGTAAGTTTTTACTTTTGCAGGTACAACATTTCTGTCTAAGAAACTTATACATCAGGTCCCCTGGGTTTACTGTATGTCTATTTACATAATTCACTGTTTACATAAATGTTGCATGGCACTGACTCAAACAAAGCTCTCTAAGTTTTCTTGGAATGCAGCAAAGAACTGTGATTTGAGACTTAATGCTCTGACAGTGTACACTGAAATGGTTTTGCTGCACCGTTATCCTACTCTAACCAGTGCATAAATAAAACAGCATACAATAAACACACTAAACTGTAGCTGTCAAAGACGTAAAATTTTCATTTCAGGATATGAAATATGGATAAAGGAAAGCCTTGTAAAAAAAAAAGTACTTGGAGCCCAAAGTTTGGCTGTGCCGTGTATTACTGACAGCTATAAGCAGAAGCTCAGCAGGCTCTGAATGGGGTCTTCAAATCCTAAAATATGCTGATGACTTCAAACTGAATCCTTCTCATTGACTCTCTCCCTGACCTGACACAGACTTCCAGGCTCGGAAAATCCACATATCTCTGTTTCTTGTCGGCGCCACATCAAGGATTTCTCTTAAAGCACAGTCACATGCCGGGGCTGAAGAGAGGTTTAGAGGGGGAAAGCATTCAGACGAGTGAGGCATTCACAGGGAGATTAGCGGCAAAGACGGAGCAAAGAGGGAAAGGAGAAACTGTGATGCGTGCATGCACGTGTGTGTGAGCATGAGGAGCATGAGAGAGAAAGATGAAGAGCCCCCCAATATACAGTGGATGTGTGAGAGGGGGATAATTGAGTAGAAAGAGTGGCAGCGAGAAAGATGATAGAAGGCAGACAGAGACGGGACACCAACCTCACGTCTTTCAAAATTAATTAGCAAATACAGTAGCTCCCCTCGTTAATTCCTTTTCTAATGTCATTTCATGGCTGTGGTTATTAGAAAATTCAGACAGCACTTGCACCCCTCTCGTAAAGTGACAGGAGGAACACTTGCAAAGACCCTTTCAGAGGGACAAATTATGCCATGAGCTAATTGAAGTCAAATTCACCTATTTGTTCATTATAATCCCAAAGCTAATGAGGAAATTTCTGACTAATTACAAAATAAGAAAGTAATATCCCCTGCTCAGCCATATGAACTAAAAAAAAAAAATCAAGGGCTTAATGAGCTAATTAGATATGAGTGTCGTGGCCATAATTGATTGTGAGCAGAGTTTTGAGATGTGTGCCTGTCTGTCTGTAGTCCTCATCTGACTCAGTAGATTCCAAAAGTTCAACAGCATGAAAGATGCAGGGAGGAGCGGGAGGGGCGGAGAGAAAATCCTCTCAAAGGCGACTATTTTATAAGCGATTCTATTAACAAAGCTAATAACTTCAATAATTATCCACATTAGGTTTTATTTCCATGCCAGCAAGCGCTTCATAAGAGAAGTAGAGTTCATTTGTTTTCAAAAAGTGAACTATTTACTATTACCTGAGGGGGGAAACCCTGCACAAAGGGAGTGTGGTATGTGACTGCACTGACAACAAAGTGATAGTAAGAGAGAAGCCAGGAAATGACAAGCTCAGTGGGGTAATTGAAAGGCATCCTGGGAGCTCAGCTGGCTAAAGCACATATCATGTACCTGCAATGTGCCAGGATCCAATTGAGCCTGGGACCTTTCTGTCATCTCAACTTGAAAAATGCCCCCAAAAAACACCTTTCAAAGGAAACATGAGTAGGCTGTTAACGAGAAAGTAAAATTACGAGTGGGAGAGTTTAGGGAGAAAAGTGTCCAAAGGCAAAAGGAAAACAGGATGTTTACAATGGCCAGTGGAGCTTCATTTTCCGGTGCTGTAATCTCTAAGAACACTTGGTTCACTGATTACTGGAGTTAAGCTGTTTGCCGGGAAAACGCCTGAGAGATGATGAGACTTCTGCTGCTGCACACTGGCCACACCATAATTAAGCTCTAACCTTCTCAGACAGGATTTGTCAAAATGGAAAGTGAGGGCCCTCTCTCTTAATTTCCCCTCGTCACTAGACTGCAATGCAGCGTACAACTTAAAACCAAAAAAAAAAAATGATGCCATGCTTTAGCTTAAGACATATACACATGAATATTACCCTTTATTCCAAGAAAAGAACCCCTGCTCTCTTCTTAGGTCATGTCTTTTGTCTATACAGTAAGTGGTGAACTACCCCGGAGTAAAGAGTCATTAATCGCCTGCGTAAATTACCTGTTCTTATACTTCCTCTTTCAGATATAGCTTTGTCAGAGCTCATATAAGACTTCTTTTGTTATACCTGTGGAGTGGAAAAGTAAGGGGGAGGGGAGTGGTAGCGAATGGAAGGAGGAAAGCCCTCATGTCTTAACTCACCTAGCTAATGCTAACGATTAATCACATAGCTTTGGGCGGTGAATAAAAGACCTCTGATAACTGGAGTGGCCTAATCATCTGCATAGCCAAGGGCACATTCTATCCCTGTGAGGGTGAAACAAAAATGTTAAGGATCTCTTTCCTGTCTTTATCCTTCTGTCTGTCTGTCTGTCTGTCTGTCTGTCTGTCTGTCTGTCTGTCTGGATATCTGTCTGTCTCTCCATTTTTTGTCTTAGATGTCTCTTGTAATGGCTTCTTGTAGATTATTTGTAGATGTGAGACAAGGCTGCAGGATGCAATTTCATACCTACAGCTCTACAGCCCGATATGTATGGCATCTTGAACATGCATCCTCCTTATAAGAAAAAGACTCTGAACTCTCTCAGCTGAAATGACTTTTACCCCCTATTCATCACAAAGCTCTCCCCGCTCTCACGACCAATACATTTCTGATGACAAATGGTCAATGTCGCTATGGCAACGTCAGGTTTCAGGTGAAAGGGTAAGTACGTTCCTGATGAGTAAAGCTGGGAAGACAGCAACTAATTTGATTTGACTAGGTAGACAGAAAGGTAGGAGCCGAACTGGAACTGTGATCATATCACAAATCTATTTATTTGCTCAATCAATCACATTTAACTAAAATTTCCAGGTCATTTAGAAAGATGTGCTTATTTGAAGTGCCACCAGACAATACGTAATGTTGGGCACATACCAGCATAGGACCAGAAGTGATCTTTTTAATCCAGACTTTTTGGGGGGGCCGTCAGCTTGGCATCCCCTTGAATACTCACCACTTTCCGTTAATCAACTCTGCCCCTGCATTTGAAATGTATGTGTACGACCATGAAATAGCAAGCAGACCATGGCTTTACTCCATTCCATATTCCATTCTCTTCATTCCAGGAGAATAACTTAATAAATAAACGATGTGTTTACTTTAAGGACTATTAAACATTTAAGGCATTTAAATATCGGGGGAGTGAGTTTCTGCTGGCAGTGTCCTGAAACGTGATATTGAATATTATGTCAAGGTTTATTCCCTTCAGAGTGCTTTTCAAATGAATTTTCTGCTCCATGTCACTGCAGTTCAAGGCTGCCACAGCTGTCGTAATCAAATTGGAAACCTTGAGAGGAGCGTCTCGGATTGAAATAGCACTTAATTGCATTGCACTGTGCCATAGTTGCCTTGTCCACTCATTCCTGACACACTATTCAAGCAGTAATGGGTTAAATTGAGGAGCGTAATGCGGTATAATACTATAATTACACGCACATGACAGCCCGCAGCATGTGGTTGCATCAAGTGTAATTGTTTAGCATAAGTTAGAGAGATATTGTTGCCCAAAATTATTGAGGAGGCAAATGAAGAGCAGTCATTTACTAGAAACTCTTATCATGAACAATCTAAATTAATCAAAAATGAAAATGAGGAGCTAAATTGGTTCCATATAGACTAAAAGATCAAATTTCATAGGTTACCATAGTTTCAAATTACTGACTGTGGCTTGCAGCAGAAAGATACACAATGTTTTGATACGGTAACATGTAAAAGCGCTAATTAAAGCGAGAGTAAATCTTCACCACTGGCTATGTGAGATTGGAAGAATAAAAAGGAATAAGAAAGGCATGTAAGTGTGTGTGTGTGTGTGTGTGTGTGTGTGTGTGTGTGTGTGTGTGTGTGTGGGGGGTGTTTGTGTCTGTATGGGGAGTGTGTGTGTCTGTGTGTGGGGGGGGGGGGGGGGGGTGTGGGGTGGTGTGGGGGGGGTGTGTGGTTGTGTGTGGTGGTGTGTGGTGGGGTGTGTGTGTGTGTGGTGGGAGTGTGTGTGTGTGTGGGGTGTGTGTGTGTGTATGGGGAGTGTGTGTCTGTGTGTGGAGTGTGTGTCTGTATGGGGAGTGTGTGTGTCTGCGTGTGGAGTGTGTGTTTGTATGGGGAGT